>VZRN01002326.1:1566989-1662369 GCA_013397935.1 Dasyornis broadbenti
TTTTTTTAAATACTGGCCTGCTTTGTCCCATGATCACCTATCCTGCACTCTGGTTGCTTTGCTGTAATTCATTTGTTTACCCTTTCAGTGCTAGTAGAACATTGTAAATCTTCTTAAGCACCAAAGAACCTCCAGCTTTTATGGAAGAATCTATTTTTCATTTAAAACAAAGCAATAAAATCCAACCAGCTTTTCTTTCTCCTATTCCTCCCAATGTACACATACTTTCCAGCAGTTACAGAGCTACATAGCCACTCTACAGAAAACAGCTCATATTTTCATCTCAGCACTTACCAGCTTTTTTAATGGTGCAGATGGGCTGCGAGAACAATCCTTCCACAGCAAATCAGAAAGTTACGGCACCAGCTTGGGAAACCAGTGACAGGAAGCAGCAGCACAAGCAAGATTTTCAGAAGGTGAGAAGTCCCTCGTCACCTGCAGCGGTATGGAAGATACTTCAGAAAGGCCAGCAATGAAGGAAGAGTAAATGTCTCATTTGGCACAGTCACAACTTGGTGCCAAGGGTTTGTGAGGGGCAGTGTGCTTAGGCCGGAAGCAGGGTGGGATGTACTAACTCCTGGGAAATGTCTGCAGGGCTGGGAAGGGTGTAGAGGTCCTTGGGCAAGCATGCCATTTCTCATTTTGGGACACCACTGCATAGAAGGACAGGGCTTATCTGGACAGGGTTTCATGAGTCCCGCAAGGTGGGAATGGCATCCATAATCCCATTACAGTCACTGAAATATCATGTGGGAATAAGAAAGGCTCTGTGTTCTGTGACACCTGTGTTTCCATCAGCCCTTTCCCTGCAGGTTAACAACAGGTTTACAGGTCATGTGTCTGTGCGGACTTTATGAGGGACAATTTGCTCCCTTCTCTCCTCATTTAACCCCTACCCTTGCGGTGCCAGGGTCAGTTACCCAAACAGTTATATGTTAAGTATCTCCTCCATAGCTGGTCCCTTGTCCCCATATCACTCCCTCATTAGGGATCAAATGGCCAACTCAGCTCCTGATCAGCTGTGGTCTTTGTGATGATTTGCCTCTCACCTGGGAGGAAAATTCTGCAAAAACTGTCCCACCAAACAACTCAAAAGGGTGGGCAATAACTCACTCACTGAGGTGCTGACCCCAGCTTCAACCTGCTGCCATGGGGACAGTTCTGGTGTCCCCAGTCAACTGCATCTCTCTGCTGTCTCTGGCATTGCTGTAGCATCAGGAAAACTGGTGCTTGCACAAGTCCTGCTCTGTGCCCAGAGCTCTGAGACTCTATAATAATGCTACAACATGTAACATAAACTTAAATAAGAGCAGTATGTGGCCAGGCAGACACCACCCTGCGATTTGCATGTGCAAATACTTGTACCAAATTTAAAGGCTGCTTGTGAATTTAAGGCTGTAAGTATTGTTGAGTCTTGAAAGCAGTAAAAACCACCATTAAAGCAGTCCATTAAAGCACAATTACACACAACAATAACACACCTAACTGCTGTGGGCCCAATACAGCCATTCCCAAACTGGTCTGAAAGATTTCATATGGCAGGTTTCACATTTTGTGCAATTGTTCTGTACTGGTTTTATCCCTGTATGTATTAGAGATGCACTGGAAACACCCAGGTAGAACTGGGGCCCCATTCTGGTAGTCAACATAAAGAGTCATAGGAAGAGATAGTTATCTTAATTTCAGCAAATTTATATAGACACATTGAGGTAAAAAGTGGGAAAGGAAACAAAAACGGGTTAAGGGACTTGCCAGAGGTTATAAATTAGGTCAATACCCAGGGCTTTAGAGCACTGGTCCAGTGACACATTCACTGCACAGCCCTGCCTCACGCTGACCCAAGCACTGAGAGTTTGGTTTCCTCCCATCTACACAACACTTGCGACACCTACTAATTTTCTACTCTCACCAGCAATGAGGACAAAGGGCATATGACTGGATTTTGTTCCTCTGTGGCTGCCAGCTTTTCGCAGCCCTTCCACAAGCTTGAATAACACATGTTGCATCTGGAGTGCTGAGGGCCATATTTTAAAGTGCTCACCACCCAGCAGCTCCTCCAGGAACACTGACAGGAAGCAAGTGCCAGCCAGATGTTCAAAACAGCTCAGCACCAAACTTGCTGAGACCTTTGGCCATTTACACTGGGGTCTGAGAGAGAACAGAACAATTTTGAAAGTCGCAAAATGTAGCCTGCTGGATATTTTTAATATAAATGTTCTTGAAGATCGAGTACTTGTAAGCCAAATATTTAAGGAGCCTTGGTAGCTGAGCTTTGGGGTAGCTGGTTATAAAGATCACCTATCTATGTGAAAAGGAACTGTTTTGCTTTATAAACAGAAGTGCACAAATTCTGTGGCAAGATAAAAGGGCTTTTTAAAAAAATTGCAAATAGTAACAATTTTTAGAGACAAGTAAAAGGCTTACTCCATTTCCCCACAATTTTATAACAAGATCCTGTTCTCCTTAGAATCATAGAAATTATTAGGTGGGAAAAAGATCTTTAAGATCATTAAAACCAACCATTACCCAGCACTGCTGAGTCCTCCTCTAAACCCCATCCCTAAGCACCTCCTCTACACATCTTCTAAATACCTCTAGGGATGGTGACTCCACCACTTGCCTGGGCTGTGCTTGACAATGCTTTCAGTGAAGAAATGTTTCCTAATACACAATCCAGACCTTCTCTGGTGCAACTTGAAGCCATTTCTTCTTATCTTATCACTTGTTCCTTGGAGAAGAGGCTAATCCTCACCTGGCTACAACCTCTTTTCAAGCAGTTGTAGAGAGTGAATAAGAAGGTCCCCTCTGAGCCTCCTTTCTCCAGGCTAAACAACCCCAGCTCCATCAGCTACTCCTCACAGGACTTGTTCTCCAGATCCTTCCTCAGCTCTGTTGCCTTTCTCTGGACTCACTCCAGCCCCTCAATGTTTTTCTTGCAGTGAGGGGCCCAGAACTGGACACAGAGCTCATGAGGTGTGGCCTCAGCAGTGCCCAGCACAGAGACAGTCAGTGCCCTGGTCTTGCTGGCCACACTATTGCTGACACAAGCCAGGTGCCACTGGCTCTCTTGGCCACCTGCACACGCTGGCTGATTCTCATTCATAAACACCAACCCTGTCATCACCATGATTAAGCTCTAGAACCACTCCCTAACACACAGGGCTACCCACAGCCTCTCCTTCTTGCCTGTCCCTTCTGAAGAGTTTATAGCCATCCACTGCAGCCCTCCAGCTGTGCGAGTCAGCCTGCCATGCTTCCACGATGGCAACTGTGTCATTGTTTTTCTGCTGCTCCATGGCTTCCAGCTCCTCCTGTTTGTCACCCATGCTGCCTGCACTGGTGTCTCTCAAATATTTGTGTGCCTCCCCCAGGCTTCTCTGCTGGGAGCCTGGGGGCCTACACCCATCTCTCTCACGTGTCGAACAGAAGGGTGGCTCCAGTGTTAGCAGTGCCCACACTCACTTCCCCCCAGCCAAAGCCAAACTCTTTAGCTTTTAAAGGCTTTTATTCATTTTTATAAGCCAAGAGGGACGTGTTCACCAGAGTTCATCACAGCTCTATTTCTCACCAACTCCCCCATTTAATTTTAAGAGGGGGCCAGCCCCAAAATTTGAAACTCCTGCTCCATTTCTTTTCATTCTCTTTTTCTTCCTTCCTTCCTTCCCACTCGCCCCCTCCCTCCATCTCCTACTCTGTCCCCTTCAGAAGCCCCCAGGATGACACCGCTCATTGATGCTTCTCCTTCATTAGCATTTCAGCAACTTGGCTCAGTAGTTTCAGAGACAATCCGTCATGAGAAAACTGAAGAATGTGCCCCATTTGCATGATTCTGTGCCAGAATGCAACTTTTTCTCAGCTGTTCATTGTGTAATTTCCCCTTGAGCCTTCAACTTTCCCATGAAGTCCCAGAAATCATATTATAGAATTCCAGACCAGCTGCAATGCTCCAAAGATTAGTTTTATGGACATTTTAACAAACCTCACAGCTCTACAAAGAGAATCACATACATAAGAAACACGGTTTTACTTTCTGTTGTTAGGAAAGGCAATGTGCCTAGTTGAATAAAGTCCTTAGAAACTACAAGAAGGAATTTATGCCCCATGATGAGAATGATCCAATAACTGTTGTGAATCCTTAGGCATATTTTTAACTTCTACTTGTACTTCCTTAATTATTTTATTCCTCTTACAATTAAATGTTTGTAATCCATTTTGAGAGTCTTTCTGAAATGAATGGATATGCAAACAGCTTGATTGAAATGCTCAGTGCATATGACTAAAAGTTACTGGCTCTCACACATCAGCAGAACAAACCAAGTTTTTTGTTAGTTGGTTTTAGAAATCAAAAAGTGGTTTATAAAAAAGAGACAGGCAGATAAAACCTGCTTCTAATTACTATCTAGAGGGCATCTGAGTTTGTAGAAATAGAAGAGTTTATTATATTAAAAGTAAGCAAGGAATTGAAAATTGCTGTGAAGCAATCAAACTACTTTGTCAATTAAAATGTATCCCATTAGGAAAATTAGGCACCTGTTCCACAAAAGTTAGACAATGGAGCATGGGAGGAGAACACTGCATTTTAACAATCTGGTTGCTAATTAAATTCTCTACTTTTCCCTATGTATGCCAATAACTATCATTTTTCCCATGTCATTTTTAACCTACTGAAACGGAACTAGTTTTTAATTATTCTGCCTCTTAAAACCACGAGATCTCTTCAATGCTTTCGGAGTTGCGGCATCTAAAATGCAAACATTTAGATAAATATCTAAAATACAATCTGGATACTTTTTAATATAGATTTTTGTTGTTTCCCCCCTCCCCATGCCAGCGGGGCTGGCTGTGTGAAAACCATCCTTGCTGACTCAGGTAAATATATTAAACAAACACATACACACACTCACACTGTGCGAGTGTATACTTATATACACCCTTGCATTATGTATATGTATATGCATATGCATATGTATATGCATATGCGGTTTTTTTTTCCCATGGAATTCAAGCTTGCCAAGATTAGGACTTCATAAATAGATAAATTAGGGTTCTTCCGATGTGAAAGATAGGGTTGGTTGTTTTTTTTTTTTCTGGTGAGAAGCTCACACGGTGATTAGAGTGAGGTTGTGGAAGATTTCATTAATTATAGGTGACTGGTTTTCCTCTCAGAGGACAGCTCAGGTCCCCCAGCTCCCCCTTGGCAGCTCATCTTAAATTGTTGTCTAACCTTTCCCTTAATTCAGCTCATCTTGAGCTGATGGGAACTGCTTTCATTCCACCTCTTGTGGAGGTAATGAAACAATCTTCTTATTCACTTGGCTCCTCTGAGCCGGTGACACACAACAAAAAACCCAGGGCCCTGATTAATGGCCGCTAATTAGCAATGTTAATGACCAGGTGTCCAAGAGCATGGCCAGCTTCTCTCAGCATGGAGTGATCCCTCAATGAGGGCCCTGCAAATCCAGCCCCAGTGACCCTTCCCCTCAGCTGCCAGTAATGAAGCTGAGCTCTCTCATTACACCCAGGAGAGGCTCAGGGGGAGGCCCAGGCCTTGAGAGCCAAACCCTTTCCTTCGGCTCTAGTGGGCCTTCCATTAATTAAGGTCAGCATTTTTGCTCTCCATCCCCCCCAGCCTCAGCCTTTTCCCCCTTAAAAAAAAAACAACAAACCAACACCAAAAATCCTCCAGCCCTCAAAAGTAAAATATTTGGACGAAGGAAAGCTTAGTTTATTCAGCTTTCTCTGTTTTCCCAGTGATAAATGTGCTGTTTCCCAGAGTGTTTGGGCTGCTTGCAGCCCCTTCTTCCCCCTTGTGTTTTGAGCCCTCTGGATCCAGCTATGGATTGAGGGAAATCTCCGCTGGCTACAGCTGCTCCCTGCCAAGCCCTACCTGCCGCCTCCCAGAGCAAAAGTACTTGTAAGAGCAAGGAGGTGGAGAGGTGTTTGTGCTGGTAAAGCAAAAAAGTCATGTATATAATCTAAAAACTCTAATGTGCATCTTCACAGGTGGCCACACAGAAATGTATTCATATATTTCTCATCAACACTTTTGCTATGCTTATTATTGTCAATTTTAGACGCATAAGAAGTTACTTTCAACGTAAACATCAAGTAGAATGTGCCACTTTGGCTGCAGTTTGTAACTCCTTTCCTGCAGCAGCCTGAAGTGGAGGTGCTGTCTGCTCTCTGCATGCGGGTTTGGGAGAGCAGAAAGGGGAGCTCTCCCCGTCCAGCTGTGGCCCCGGCGCAGGCAGAGCTGCCCAGGTTGCCAGCTGCTGCCCGAGCCTCTGATCATCATGACACAGCCCTTGTCTGTCAGGATGGGCTGGGGGGATGACAAGAGTTTGTAAATTCTAGGAATTGATCTTGGTTTTGGTGGGAGGGGGCCATTAAAAGATGGGGGATGTTATATCAGTGTGCATGCAGCACATGGCTACAAAAGGAGCCAAATATTTAAAGAAATAGAGAACTATTTCATTTTTGTTTTGTTAACTTAGTGAATGTAGTGATATATGAGTGAGAAAATACTTGTAGTGCACCTGCCTGCAGCCTGTGTGGTAAGGCTGAATGCTTCTGAAGTTTCCAGAAACTTCAGAAGTCGGCTTTATTAGCTTTAACTTTGACAATGTAATTTTTTTTTTTTTTTAATTGGAAGACTATTACTACAAGTTGTTAATTTTTTTCCAGTTGTGCACGGTGAAACGAAGGCACAAAATTAACATGCATTGAAAGGGAGTAGTTAAGGGAGCTGATGGGGCGATAGGAAGCCTTTTACTGTAGGTCACATCTTGAGCTGGAAGTGACAGAAAGTTAATACTGCAAGAATGCCATTTGGTGGCTGTTCTAAGATAAGGGGGAGCCAAGCTCAAACTTTAATGTGTTAATGCCTTCCCAAATGCATTAGCAGTAGTGGGAGAGGTAGCTGGACACCATACTGCATCAATTGTTTTCCTATAAATCCTGAAAGGGGTGATTTCCATCTAACTGTGTAATACTGTCTCTTTCCAAATGACAATTATTCCCTGCTCTCTTGACCGTCTGGGCATTACATCAGTGACTAACATGGCAAATTAATATCAGGATGATAATGCATTTGGATTTTTCCAGTAAAATTTAATGAGTTACAGAAAAGAAAAGGTGCTGCCTTTTGACATGGCTGGATGCTCGGGCACAGGAGGTGACTCTCCACTGACAAGGCTGCACTCCAGTTATTGGAATTCTATGCATAAATAAATTACTAAACTTTTCATTCTTGCCACTTGAGACAATTTTACTGGCACCCAACT
Organism: Dasyornis broadbenti; assembly: GCA_013397935.1. Lineage (NCBI taxonomy): Eukaryota > Metazoa > Chordata > Aves > Passeriformes > Dasyornithidae > Dasyornis > Dasyornis broadbenti. Next base: position 1,574,273 of record VZRN01002326.1, read on the forward strand.
TGACCAGAGAAAAATCTTGCAAGATGTACTGGTTCATTCCCTGTCGATTAGTTGCTCTCCATGGATCCTTGGACTTTCTAAGCATATGCAGCCTTGAAATTGTGCTGCTTTCACCTTGCACACAGCAGGTTATTCAGTAAGGACCTGCTCTGGCTCTGGCTTGCTTCACCTGAAACTATAATCCTGCAGTAGGTCAGCTGTCTTTTCAAAGGTGTTTTTGAACCTGACATGGATTTTGAATGAAGGTTTACATCTATTTCCTATCTAGAAGTGTGCATTGACTGTCATTACAGATATGAAAGGTTCAGTTCCCAGCTCTCCCAGAGACCTCCTCCGAGATTTTGTGTAAGTTACTTATGGCCAATGAGGGTTGCTAATGAAAAGATGATATAGTGATGGTGAGTGCATTAAAAAACAACAACAACAACAACAACAGCAGCAAAATTTAAAAAGCTGATTGAAAATAAAACTCACCCAAAACAAAACCAGAATAAAAATTAGCCCGACCCTTAGCTCCCTGTGAACAGTCATAACACCACTGCCTTTATATTCTGCCATCAAGACAGACTGAAGCAAGGACTGACCCTGAATGTGAATTTCTGTGGCATCAAAATCCTATGGGAAACCAGTGGCAATTGAGGGCTTTAGCTACATGACACAAAGAAGAACAACGCGGTTTTCAAAATATCATTCACTCCTTGTAACATCATTTCTAGCACCGTGCTGTTCACACAGCCATGAAGAGCAAAGCAACTCCTGCAAACTGTAAGAGCTTTTGTAACTCCATCCTACACATCTAATCGATCAGCTATGCCAAAAAGAACAAAAGTCTTTCTATAGCTATAGTTATTCTATTACAGGTTATGCAGATAAGGTTACAACTAGAGCCAGACACATTTTTTTTTCCAGATAAACCTTTTCCACTGAAAAATACACACGATCACAAACTTTTCATGAATGGGTATTGAGCTCATCGCTTTTCTAGCTAAGTGTCTGAAAACATTTTCAATCTAAATTTACTTGCAGTTAATTAGTAATGTCTAGGAAGCTTCAAACTGTGAAATATGAAATATCTTTTTCATTGTTTTAGTTAACCAAAATTTTGCCAAAAGTTTCACTTCAGGCCTTTGCCTCTGTTATTGCCTACACACCCCTGTTACTGAAGGACCAGTTACCTGAACAGCTTCACTGGCCTCCCTTCTGCCATATGGAAGCTTCTCCTTTCAGGCAGTGACTGCCATGCCTTTTAAATGTATCATCAAAAGTATTTCCTTCCCTACATTAGAGCATTGCTGAAGCCATTGCTTCAATAAAATAATCAGGACTCTACTCGTTATATAGTGGTAGTTCATTTATGAAGAGAATAGGGAGCAAAAGCAAAGTTTTCCCTTATTCCAAACTTTCACAGGCATTTGGACACAGCTTCTGTTCTCTGTCCCACAGGGAAGGAAGAAATGAGAAACACATGAAAGCAGTGACCATCATGTGGGCCAAATTCCAATCACTGATGCCAAGGAAGTTCTGACACTGACTTCTGTAACAATGACCTAGAGCCTTTGGAAGATGAGACCTGCATGGAGTTGTGAAATCAGTTGACAATGAAGATGCTTATTCTCCTTAATTCTGTACTGTCCCTGTTACGTGCAGTATTCTGTTTAGTAAACTCTTCAGCAACAGCAAAAAGAAGTCTCCAAAACTACTGAAATCTTGGAACTGGCAATACTTTGCCTTTAACCTTCTTAGTTTATGCCTGCTATAAACTCCCAAGAAGGATAAATCTAAGGAGTGCATAGCAAGCATAGAGTTTGGGATGAATGTTTTGATTGCTAAGTTAAATTCTCGGCTTATCTGATAATTTGCTTGGCTTAACTGACAATTAACTACAGCTTGTCAGGATTTTATGGATGATTTTCCAATTGCCTTTTCTAATCACTTTCTGTTACAATCTTTTGCCTCAGTTTTCCCTCATGAAAAATGTACGTGGCACTACCTTTTCAACGAGACAAGGTGAAAATTCATTTGGTAATGTTTGCGAAGCAAATTGCAATGATTAGTTTGTAGCTGTGCTAAATACAATGTACTATTAATAAAGTAATTAAACAAAAATAAATAAGGAAGGAATTATGTGCATTCCGATAAAAGGCAAGTGGTAACAATGGAAGAATTTTGCCCATTATTGGAGCACATAGCTCCATAGGCAAATTAAAACAAGGGTTCTGTCCTCAGAGTTTTGGGCAATCCAGGCTACATAATTGATTTGAGAAGAGCTACTCCAGGCTACTGTGTAATTACAGAAGTATTCACTCTTCTGGCTCCCACTCTCCTTGTCATGTTCTACCTCATTGCCCTTTATGCTAAAGCCTTTGTTGATGAGGGAACGGAAGCAGTAAGGACAAATAAAGCAATTAGCAGGTAGGGGGAATGCTACCACTGTTTAAGGATAACACACAGCTTGTATTGGGACCTTTATTAAGTAGGAGTCTAGAGCCTGAAGGTCAGAAGGAAAATACAGGTAATCCAGAAAAACAAACAAAATTTTTAAAAGACCCTTTCTCTTATGTATGTAGTATTCAAGAAATCTTGGCAGGAATAAAACATTTTCAAATAGTCTGTATAAAAACCATGATGATTTTAATTAATATATTTTTAGTGAGATTAGCTTCCAACTTTTTATATTTTTTTTAACCAGAAACTCATCATAAGGGTGCTCTTCTCTCCTATTTCAAGTGTGCTTTGGCAGTAAGCAAACACCGATTTTAAAAGGGCTAAAATCTCATTTGAAGTTGCTGCAGAGCCAGCCAGGAGAGGGAGCCAAGACCTTGAGCAAACCTTTCTTCCTGGCTCTCTGACACCCTGGGAAGGAAGCTGAGCCATTTTGGCCAGGGCTCCTCTGTGCTAACAAGGCTTGTGTGAATGCATTGCATGAGGAGGGACAAAAGTGACTGGGAAACAAAATTACACGTGGAGTCCCCAGGCATCAAATGTTGGGATGACTCATGGTATAAGGGAGAGCAGAAAGCAGAAAGGTAAGTGAGAACTGGTGGAAATGAGCAGTGCTGTAATTTCTCACTTTTGATGCTTCCACCGCTCATCAGGAAACCAGGACTGGAGGTTGTTACAGTCCGTGGACTCTGGTTCTCTTCATAACTCATAATCAGTTGAATTTGAGACAGATATGAAGAAAATCATGGATTTTCTGATGAGTATGGTGGACTGAGATCATGGATGGTATAAAGTCGGATCAGAACTGCAATGCCAGGCACTGCAATACACTGAAGTGCTGCTGCTCCTCCAGGGCTTGGGTGAAGTTTGGGTTCTGATCACCAGAAATAAGTCTAAATTACCCTTTATCTCCACAACACACCAGTCCAAGGTGCAAGGATATTGCATGGAAAGAGAACAAAAGAAGAAAACAGAGAACATGTAGAACATGAGGTGAAAAAGCAACAATGTTTTGAATTTTTAAGAAATGTTAGAAATAAAGAGGACAATTTCATTCAGGGCCATTTGTCAATTTTTCTAGCTGAAAAACTAGAAGAAAGGAGAACATTCTGAGTCCAGTTTAATTTTTTTTTTTTCCTATTTCCAAGCTTTGAGTATTTATAAATATAATTTCTCTCCATTTTCTTCCAGTGGGAAGAAAGCAAATAAAAGATATGGAGACCAGTCTATAATGGAAAAAGCAATCATCAGAAAATTTTGGAAAGTCTTTTTTGCTAACTAAACTGAAAACTATATTTCAAACTAAACCTAAACAAAAATGGCTTAATTTTGACTCCTTTGTCCTGAAACTTCACTCTGAAATAATAAAAAAGTCAAAGTGTACACTTTTGGGTTTTTTTTCTAAAAATCTTTAGGAATTTCATTTTTCTTCAATAATTTTAAACAATTTGAATTATTGCATTTGTTAAAATCATTTATTTGTGGACTCGGATAACAAATTAGTTCGTTACTACCAAATTAATTTTTTTACTGTATGGTTTTGATTTCTTTTTCCTCATAGTGCAGGTAGCAACTTCTCAGAAGTGCATCCAAAATAAACTGATGATGTATAGTGACAAACTGAACTGAAAACAAAAAGAACGTTTAGTTATTTGTTAACTATTCTTATCTTACAGATCAAAGTATTTGGATTGGAGACAAACACATTATACTTTATTTCCTGAACTACTTTCTACTTCTGGAAGCCCAGCAGTATTTCTTCAGGCACTTCACCTAATCTATGAAATGGTGAGTTTATCCAGATCCTGCAATAGGGAGTGAAGGATCAGCCTGGAGATGTTTCAGAACAGCAGCCCCAAAAATAGAAATCAGTGGAGAAACTTCTCACAGCTCTTTTCAGGAAGCTCAGGGGAAGCAACTTAATATCTGTGCCTAAAGTCAGATTCCAGGAGCATTTTTTACTCCTTCTGGTCTCTGCAGAGCAAGATCTTCCTCAAACAACACTGATACCAATCTGCAGAAGAGAAAACTGAGGCACATGGAGAGACAACTCTGCATGGAGATGGTTGGCTGGAGACCTGAGCCAGGTATCTGAAATCCTATTCAGGAGCTCTCTCATTGAACCACACTGTGCTGTGCTGCAGGGAAATCTGCCTTGCTACGCTTGCTTTGTACATAAACACACAAGTTAATTTCCCAGTCTTTAGAACCTGGCCATGTGCTGCAGAACTCTATGGATTATTGTATTTCCAACAAATGGGAATAAAAGGCAGAGCCTGCTGTATGAATGACTGCAGACAGTGTCCTGTCAGTGGCTGTGTGGCAGCGGCAGAAGCATCATCGTGAATCCCCAGAGCCATCCTGTAAATCTTCATTAAAGTCAGGGGGAGTTTCAGGTCTATTATTAAATGTTCAATTACACTCTGAAAGCAACAACAGAAGCAAATTGATAAAAATATGGTGGGACACAATAGGTTTTGAGTAAAGGAGACCACTAAAATATGTTTGTGTAGAGAGTCTGGAATAATATGAATAATGAACAAATTTGTAAAAATCAAAGTCTATTTGCAGATGAATAATAAACAGAGAAAAGGGCAGGATTGGTTGAATGAATTATGCATTATGAATCATTTACTAGCACTGATATCTATAAAGATAATGGTTCTAATGTAAATAACAAGCCTTTAATATTTATGCAGCCTTAATAGTCTGGAGAGTCTGTAATGATTGATAAAAATTAAACCTCTCTTCAGTGTTTTTCAGTGGAAAACAGGTTTATCACAACGTCACAAATCCAAAGCAGTATTGTTTTGTGCTAGGTTTGATACACCTTTAACTCCACTTGGGACCCTGTCTGCCCTAGTGCTAGAGTCTGGACAGAACCAACACTTCTAACTGACAGCAATGCCATGGCAGTAAAATCAGGGCCTTCTGAACTAGACATTATAAAGCACTCAGTGACAAAACTGGAGATGTCACTTTCCTTTCTGCTTTGAGATAAGGATCTCTGTTCTGACTTAGTGCAATCTCAGCAGTGAGAGAAGTGAAATGAAAAGTGCCCTCTCCTCTGTGCACATAGTTCTGTGTGGGAACAGGAGAGGCCCCAGAAAGCCCTGTGCAATCACAGCTGGGCTGTTCATTGCTTGGTCCTGTGCACAGTCACATCTTGTTGCTCCTCTGCCATAAGAAAGGGCCACTCAGCCCAGCAGTCTCAAGGCAAAGGCGGAAAAGGTTTCCATAATTCCCGTGCATCATTGTCACCTCACGGAAATGCCAATGTGCCAGCACGGGCACGACCCTGCCTGGGCTCCCACGGGTGATAGCAGGACTGAAAGTCAGAGCGTGACTGGGAAAGGATCGGGTTTCTCTACCCACTTTTTGTTAAACCGAGGTTACAGCAAAGGAAAAATGGTTGGATCACAGGAGCAAAAGCAGCTGAATGCAGCACCATGCACCCAGCCCCTGATCACAGCAGCAGAGGACCCAGATTTTCCAACCATTCTTTCTCTTTCAAAGTGAGAACGCTGGTTCCTAAGGAATTTTCACATGGACCTTGGGGAGACAAGGTTGCCATGTCCATTTTCCTGCTGTGTGGCCATGGATTTCTGCTAAACCTATTTACCTGGAGGTCCGATCTGGTACTCAGAGGTCTGATCCCTGGCTCTTAATTCAGATGCAAAACTGGTACATGCTAAGCGTGACACTGTATTGAATCGCATAGAGCCTGCAAAATATGTTGGGTTTTTTTTTTTTTTTAAAATAACTTGACCTGCAGGATATTAATATAGTGGCAACTATCCCTGCAGGATATAAAACTGGCACCGACTCTTAAGAACTTCCATTAGTGTTGTTGGTTTCTAGGCCCAGTAATGGTCATTTCATCTGAACATGTGGAAATAAAACCAAACCATAATAGGACTTAAAAAGCATTCAATGCATATTTGTCCATAAACACATCGTATAAATAAAAACTCTTTTAAAAAAAAGTGCCAAATGAATCAATGTGTATTCTATTATGGAATAATAATATCCCTTACCACATGTGTTACTGAAGCAAATAACTTTAGCTGGTATGACAGTATTTTCCATTTTGTGGTACAGTTTATATTTTGATCCATTGATTAAGGACCTGCCCCTGAGGAAGTTAATGACAAGAGTTCCCCAGGCTTAAAAGGAGAAGGAAAACTGTGTAAACGATTTGGCTGCAAATAAGGAAACAAATTTATTTTCTCCCCCTTTCTCCTAGTGAGAGTGAATGCTGAATACAAAACCAGTTGAAGACAGTGGAAAGATTTGCTCTTTACTTCAGCAGCTTTGGATCTGGCCCTAGGCATGTATGTGTGCGATAAATTTTGGCACTACTGGAAACCCCACCTCATACCTCCCACTGTGAACATGTCATCTTTCTATGTGCTCATGCATGCCAAAGCTTTATCTCTTTTGAAATATTGCCCAGAATCAAGCTATGTTTACCCAAGTAATAGGGAGATTCACTTATATGCAATAATTTCTTCAATGGAGAGGCTGCCTTTCCGCCGTTGTACTTTGGACTTTGTTCCTAGTTTAGCTTCTGTTTTTCTAACTTGATGTTTTTATCCAGGTTTGACAAGAGGGTTGGATTTTTGTTGGGGTGGTTTTTTTGTTTTTTGTTTTTGAAGTTACACACCTGGAATTAGCTTTTCCTGCCAAGAATTACAGTGCACCTGGAAGTACTAAATCATTTTAATCTGTTTTTCAGTGGTTTTGCACAATGGAATTGCATCTCTTTAAATCTTCCTTACCTCTTGCAAAACTAATTGCAGCTCTAGACAGAGCATTTTATGAGTGTGTAGATAGTGATATCATGAGATAGTTGTGCCCTGCTGGTGTCTGCTGATCCTAGAGGTAGTTAGCTGAGAACTACATCACCGGGTTTCTTTCCTCTGTGGTGGCTCTGCTTACCTACATAACATATGGAAATGTGAGCATACACTTACAGCAGATTGTTTGCTATGTTTACACCAGTTCTAACACTAATCCCCATTAATGTTTGATATTGCTCCCAAAGAGTTTAAATAAATGTCAGGCCTCAGATCCATTGCATACGTATTAGGCATCGTATAAACTTTGGATAGAAAGATACTGAAACGCTGTGGGGTGTCCTTTTTTTAACATTACTTTTAATGACTGGATTAACCACATCAGTGTAAGCAAAGCCCCGCTACTTTCATGATTTCTGTCATCACATTTAAGGGTCCTATTTTCAAGGAAAACATAAGCCAGTTTCACGTTGCCGTAAGAGTCCAGTGTCTTGCTTCTGCTCTCAGTTACTTCCATTTATCAAATGTGTGTGAGAGTGCGAAGTGAAAGAACAGCCAGATTCACACTAACAAACATAAAAATTTCTTCCACTCTGTTAAAAAATATCAGACACAGCCATACTAGCTGCGCTTTGCTGCAGAACAATAACCGCAAGGGTCATGGCAAAGTTTGCCCCAGGCTGTGTAGCCCATCCAGCAGCAGCGTGGGTGCCTCAGCTTGTTAGAAAATATTTAACTGCTGTGCAGAGAGACATGCAAGGGAACAGCCTGCAGACCACAGGAATGACAAGTGCCAGGAAAATCCCCAGCCTAAGCTGTTCCTTTGCCCAATATGAGCTATATGTGCTTACTGGGATTTTATGTTACAGTAGAGAGAAATCTAGAGACTTCATTCTTTGCCCACCACACGAAGGAAGCTGGTTAGGCCCCCTCCGTGCCAGGCATTCCCTTTTCCTCTCACCTCCCTTTCCCAATTTGATTATTTTGCATGAGCCTATTTCTCATGCTGATTTTTTAAAAAAATTACTGCCTCAGAGGCTCAGCTCTGAGGCTACAAAACTTTCCTATCCACCACCACCACCTGTCAGACATATTTGAGATGCAACCACTTTGCATTTAGAGGACTGATTCTCATTATACATTTACAAAGTGCCCGGTTCAACAGGACCCCGATCTTAGATGGAGCCTTTTTGAAATCCTTGTATTGTCATACAGGCAATAGCAACAATATTCAGCTACAAAAGTTACCAGCACAAATGAGCGACACTGTGGGAGAGTGCCTGGGGACGGCAGACATTCAAGAGTAGAGAGTGGTTATTGAGACAGGATTGTAATTGAACAGAGCTGATCTGCTCCTTTAGGCTAAAGACAACTAATTCTCACTTCAGCCAACCACAGAAAAAGTAAATAAAAGCTGTAGACACAGCCATATCTCTTAAAACACGGTGTTGTTTAGTAACAAAAAATAATTGGACTTCACAAGTTAATACGTTTTGCAGCAGGAGATAATTTTATGTTAAATGACTAAGCTGTGTCTCAGCCTTGCTGGGCTCATTATATCCTTTAAGTAGTTCAAGTTTCCAGATAACCAGCAGCAGAACCAGGTAAGCAGGCAAAATTAGTGTGGCTGGGAAAATTTGTATCTGTCACACAGGTCTGGTTCCCACACACTCTGGTTACATCATTACTTAGTCTGTTAACTAGGAAACCAATTAGGCCAGAGAGCTACTGTCAGGTGACCAAAACACGAAAATGCACAAGAAACCCTACCCTAAAGATGGGATTTCAGCAGAGGCCCACAGATAGCTGACTCCTCTTCTGCTGCACTGCAATTTTCGTATTTCATTTCACCTTTGCTTTCAGGGTGAGCTCTGAGGTCCCACAGATTGATGGTTGAAGGAGCCTTGTTTCTCCCCTCAACAGGTGCGCTGAGAAAATTGTTTCCTGCATCAAAAATTACACAAAATTATGTAATAATTTCTCTCATTCACTCTGGAAAATTTCCTTCTCCTTCACGCCTTTTAATTTACTGGGTGAGAACAAGGCAGTAGGTACAGAACTGAATGCTGCGCTGTGGTTAACATTGTTTTCATCTTTAAAGGAAAGGGTGTATAAGACTAGGGTGCAGCTAAAATTCAGGGCACAAACACCTTCAGCAATGACTTTGTTTTCTGCAAATGCTGAAGACATTTCTCCATGCACAGAGGAAGGACAAAAGTCTCTGGGCTCACCCTCAGGAGAGAAGTGCACAGGCAGAGGAGGCCAACATAGGGCACTGGGAGGATAGGTGAAAGCCAGTTTCCTGTAAAGCATGCATAAGAAGGGAAGGTATGTACAAATATAGGCAGCTCATCTCTATACCACATCACTGATCTGGCCAAAATATAGCTTACATGACTATAATATTTTTAATATGCACATGTTGTAGACACATGCACATTATATATAAATGTATATGTATTGGATACTGCAAGTGATGCAGATATTTTCTAGCTTGCACATCTTTCCTGATTCTGGCATCACCTGAGGAGCTCTTGCTAAGTCCTTGCTCATGTCTACAGAAAACCTGCAAACACCTCCAATAACTTTGCTCCGGGCCAAAAGCACTAACAAGCCACATGCTCAATGTTCTCATTCAGATTTGTTTTCTGTTAGGACGAGGAGAAAGAGAGAAAGAGTTGATTAAACCTCACCTCAAAAGCCTCAAGAGACTTCATGAAGCAGGGGAGGGCAGGCTGAGGGCATGGGGGGTCCTCCCCCTCTGGAGGATGATACTCGAGTACCAGCACTGCTGTTTGATCCACAGCACAGTGCCATTGGGCCAAAGGGTTTCCCCCAGTGTGGCCCCCTTCATTTCTGATGGCCTGTCACCTTTGCGAAAAGTTTTTGGAAAATGGTCATCAGAGGAAGCAAACTAATCAGAAATACTTTCCTTCCCAATGATTTTGTTGAGCAGACGATTTGATCAGTGTGTAGAGAAGAGCAAAGCAGTCCCTGCCGGACGCCTGCCAGCTCGGGGAACCAGGCTCTCACATGTTTTCCAGCACAAGCACCTCATTATTAATTCATGCTCCAGGTCCTCTGTACATGCTGTTACTAATATTAGGTTTCAACAGAGTAATGAGCAACAGCAATAGACTGACTATCTTAATATATTTTAAATAATGTTTGAAATACTAAATTTGAGTTTGGATTTTTAATTAGAGCCTGGGCAGGGTATTGACAATCTTCCTACTGTTTTGCAGCCAGCAAGCAAATAAGATAGGGATTGTTCTGATCTGAACACTGAAAGCTAGTCTGATTTAGGGGATGGATCTGAAATACAACACCAAACTTTAAAGCATGAGGGAAGTTTGGCTCTGGCTCCAGCAGACAGACTTTGACCCATCCCTATACTAAAAACGGACTTTTGATATGAGATTGTAGTAAAAGTAAATAGTTGTGAGACCAGCACTTATGGATATGTTGTGGAACATCCTGTCAGTGAGTTGCCCAAGGAGACTTTGACTCTCAAAGATACCACTGTTATTAAATAAAGGGGACATGGGGTAGCTGGGCATAGAGAAAAGGGGTTGTTGTGGTATGAATATAAATATATAGTATAAATTGATACCTTCAGGATATATGAGTAGAAGAAATAAAGAAGGCAGGCAAGCTGTGGGTATGAAACCCTACAGGGCTTCAAAGTTCTTCTCACTGCTGTGCTCCAGGCAGTACTCATTTAAAATTGGAGCTGGGTAAAGAGCTAGAGCCATTCTCCTGTGAGTGTGCTCATTTCTGAATGTGCTCCCTCTGACAGGGAGTTTGCAATGAAGATTTTGCTGTTCTGGAACTCACTCCTCCCACTTGGTCTGTTGGAGTCTGAATATATTGACCTATGGGGCACATTGCGAAGCCTAACTATTTTCCCAGGATTTTTCTGAATGAATGACTTGAGTAGGTAGAGAGAAGAATGTTTCGTTTGTACAGTACGTGGAGGCTTTTAATTAATAATGGTCCCCTTTCAATGCCTATTGTATTTTTAAATGTGCTTTGTACATAGACCTAGAGCATCGGATAACTGCAGGGTCTTTTTTTCCAATTAAAACAAAAAGAAATCCCACAACCATGTGCCATTGCTGCCACATGCCTTTTTGTGATATCTTTATACAGTGTTTAGCACAGCAGTCCCTGATCTGGACCATGACTTCTCAGTGCCAGCACCTAATAGAACTGCCCAGATGATGGCAGGTCTCAAGGAGATAAAGTTTCACACCAGTTGGAGAGTTTGACACTGCTGATCATCACTGTAGGGTTGGGGATGCTCTTCAGTCAGTCAGTGACAGTAGAGAAGTTCCCAGGCTCCTCAGGGCAACTTTAGCTTCTTCCTGGCTGGATTTGGACCCTTAAATTTTGAGAGATTGGGTCTTTTCTTGGGTACATTAGGCATTTTGTATTTTTATAACAAGAGAAACATCCTGGTGAGTTTTTTCACAGCAGAAGGGTTTTATTTGTTGAAAATAAAGGTCTTTGTAGGAATTGAAGTTTGCATTGGTTCCTGCAGTTCAAGTAAGAGTTTTTCAGTGTGGTTTGTGATTTTTTTTTTTTTTTTTTTTTTTTTTTTTGTAAAAAGCCTACTTGGTAAAAAGATACTCAGTTTTGATATCACACATTTCTGATTTTTTGTCTGCTTTGGTCCTTGCCAAACACACTGACATAACCTGAAGACAAACATTTTATTTTTTCATTTTAAAATGTCTCCGAATTAAAAATTTCCCTACAGAGATATTTATTTAGCTCTTGGGTCCAGCTAGTGGTCTGTGAGTCAGATCTGACTCAGGGAAGTGCTTTTATATGGTCCAGTTCCTTCTCCCTGTGAGAGATGCAGGAACCTTTCCTGTAGTACATGCTTCTAAAGCACATGAGTACATCCTTCTGTGCCTGGTCATCACATTTTTCTGATTTCAGTCTGCTATTACTTTTTTTTAAACCTACACCTGGGCCAGTGTGTCAAATATTTTTAGGAGACAGATGAGGGCGCTGCCAGCAAACTAGAGTTTTATTGCACAACTCATTGTGATTAAGCTCTTTTCTTGATGAAAAGTTGTTGTGCAAAGACAAGTATCCAACAGGCTTTTCCCACACACTGCATTTGTCCTTGTTGTTTCAGTTCTCTCTGTTTTGCTGCTGGAGCAAAACACCACCCTTCCTGAAAGCCTTAAAAACCCCTCCTGCCACCTCTGCTTTTTCATTCCTTTTCACTGAGTAAGCTGCCAAAACTGATTTCTGATTATTTACTGCAACATCCTTTTCTCCATTCCCTCCCTGATCAGGTAAGTGCAGGGCAAAGGACCAGGTGAACTCAAACCTGTCTGCAGAATCTTAATGCAGAGCTCCTTTGAGAAACACCACGGACAACCACACCATTTTTCTTCCTCTCTGAAAATGCTGTAAGAATCTTACACTTCAATCAGCTATTGCACAAGCTTCCTATGTAGCTCACCACAACCCTGACCTGCCTTGCTCTGGTATTTCTATCTCCCTTAGGAAAGACAGAACGGTTTGTGTGAACTGTGAGAAGAACTCAAATTTGTACAAATTCTGCCCTTACGTGAGGATGCACAAGGGTCAGTTACAAGGAGAGGGCCAAGGTAAAACACCACTTTCCAGACGAAAGAGCTGATGAGGTGCATTATTTCATGGAGTAACTAACTGCAGGAACAATGGCCAGCATCTAATTCTATTTCTTGATTTTCATTTATATGGTGCAACTTCTGCAGAATTAAAGGCCCTTAACTTTCCATTGCTTTTGCAGTCGATGAATCCCAAGAATATTTTGACTGGAAAAAAATAATACTTTCCAACATGAATGATGGCAAGTGCAAACACACATATAAAGGAATAAACAGTTTCAGATCTAAAAGCCCTTCCTATATAAAATGTGTTTAAAAAACTGATTCACAACAGACTGCTCTTAGGCGTTTAAAATTTACATCCAAAGGAATGAGGTACAATCACACATTGAAAGTATCCAACAGTTCATAGTATAAATGTTCAGCTGTGCTTGCTGATGCTGGCAATGAGATGCCACCAAGCAAAAGAATACTTTATTGCTCATCTTTCCCTTCAGGATTCCTCTTTGAAGACACTTATCTGAATTTATGCAATGGAGGAGAATGTTATGACTGAATTATTCAATGTATTTTGTGTTAGAAATTTGTACACTGAAAGTCTGAAAGATGGGCAATCCTTCTCTTTGATGTGCAATCCTTGCTCTTCTCTGATTATGCTGAGTGTGAAGAGCTCTGGGATACAGCTTTACAACAATGCTAGGAAAGAACAGACTTCACAGTGGCTCAACTGACTCCAGAGTCTACAGCAGACAACAGCTCTTCAAAATAAGCCACACAGGTAGTGATAACCTATTACAGACCTAACCCAACACTAGAAAAATACAAGTGATAATGGTGGGGAATGCTTACAATGGCTTACCATGGGTGTTTACATCAGTCAAAAGCAGATGGTTATTCTCCAGCTAACCTGGACTGTAGTTTTGGTGTTCTCAGGTCCAGAGAACCCATGGATATTTAGACAACATCCCTGGTTTGTTATGTCCATTCCCATCTCATCTGGCTGTGAGGTGAAGTGGAGAGATCTGTATCATATTTCTATGAGCTGCACAAATGCTGCTTCCAGATTCAGCTGCTGCAAAACACTTTACATGAGTCTGAACAAAGAGATTCCAGCTGGTCCAGGCTGAAGCAACATGTTTGCTTCCTTCTCCCTTTCATCTCTAAGCTCATTCATGCTGAGAGTGAATATAATTGCTCTCTATAAATACATTCAGGTTAGGCACTAAAGCGAGAGAAAAGATACTTAAGCAAATGGACAGTGATGACACAAGAACAAATGATTACTAATGAGCAATGAATAAATTCAACCCATAAATTAAAGTTTCTGATTATCAGAAGATTGAAGTTCTGTACCACCTTCCACTAAAACTAGAATGAAAAAAATAATAGAATTATTTTGTGAAGCTTAGTAAATGTATACACTATGAGATAACAGTTGCTTACAGCAGCAGAGGAATGGGCTTGGTAATCTACAAGATCCCTTCCACTCCTATGCAAACAGTGAACACAAAATCTAAATCACTGCCTGGAGTTTATATTAGTCTTCTATTTTACTTTTATTCCAGGCCCTTTGGAATCTGGCTTTTTAAATATTTGTCCCTCTTGCAAAATCTCTTTCAGGTTCTTGTTGACTTTAGAACCAACACCTAATCATTTTTCTTTCTGATTTGCCAGGTATCTACTACTCGAGCATGAGCAACCTGACAGCTTATCTTCCTCAGCTTCTGCAACTGTCTATGAAGGACTGTCTTCATCTGCCTTTTTGTCCTCTAGAAGTTCCACAAGTTCTGTTGTGATGCTTTTCTCATGTCTCTTTACACCTGACCTAAAAACATAGTCCTTCACAGAAATATCACAGCAACCATTCTATTCCAAATTACCTCCATTTCTCTTCAGACATTGCAATGGACAACTTGCTACCACCCAGCACAGTAAATACTACACTATATGGTAAATAAGAGCCCTAAAGCCTGTTTGGGGAATTAGTTATGGTGCCAAAAAGGAGTTTTTCTGAATTAGGCTGAACCACCCTGACAGAGTCTTCTTCCTACCTGTCACCCATACTTAGGAGCAGGATATGGTTTCTGGCCCAAGCCTCTCTAGATCCTCATGCTTCAGCTCTATTGAAACGTTACCAGTTCTCTCCTATTACACAAAGCTAAAGCTCCTGTACTCATTATATTTTGTGCTGATGCTGAAATTTCCTTTTTGTTTCTGGTTTTGATGAATGCAGTTTCAACTTATTATCTGCCATCCATTCATCCATCCATCCATCCAAAATACTGCTGCAATAAATATTTTTTGTTAGCCCATTTCCTTCTTAGGTGCCCCTCAACTATATTACCTTTCTTTATCAGCTGATACAAGATTTTGGATTTACTCACAAACTCATTTTGTAACCTCCTGCATCATGTTGAGCCCCTAGACATAAGGTCCCCCTTGCAATCCACCCATGCAGTGAGCACCTACCCACACCTGATTGCTTGATTTTCAGTTCTGTTTATGTTCTTTTCTAGCCTTCATCTCCTTGGAGCAGCTCTCTAGTGACTTCAAGTCATCTCATTATCCTCCTTCAAAATGCTGCTGTAAACTCTTCTGACAAATTACCTACAAAAAAAATCAGATCAAAATTTTAAAGTTATATTTCTATGATTATTGTTTATTAAAGTCATCAGTAGGGTTTGACTGGTTTTTTGTGCCTCCTCCTATCTTGTCTCTTACATACTTTGTAAATGGTCCAGGGCAATGACTGGCCTCTTAATCTGTATTTATATAGGAGTTAGTGCAGTGGTATTCCAGCTCTTGACAAAGCCCTATGCTGATGCTCAGCTGTGACAACAGAAAAAATAATACTGTTATGTCAGAAATGAAGTTCTTTCTTTTGTTCCTACTACTGCCATTCCCTGTCCAACAGTGAGTGCTGTTCAGGGGCTTCTGGTCTTTACTTTTTATACTGGCCCTCTGGGACTCTCTCTGCTTTGCTGACAATCCTCATAATGATTTTTTCTCTGGAAGAACAGAACTGTCAATGCATTGGATAAAGAACTAGGATATTTTTAGTGAGAAGACCACGGAGGTGAGTTCAGGTCATCCAAAGAGCAAACTGAGCGTGTCTGACTGTGTTTGTAGGGAATGTAAAACAGAAAGAAAACTAGTGGAGCTGTGGTCTATTCCCAGATCTCTTGTGGCTACTTTGCTGGTGAGGTCAAAATTTTTCACTCTTTTGGGAGTCCATTTCCATTTGTGTTTTGATTGCCTTTGAGATTTCAACTAAAAGCTTCCAAGGGAAGGGACAGAAACTTAATATTTTGAAGTCCCCAGCACAAACGCTTTTAAGCGCTACTGTGACCTCTTGCACCACCATCTTTTTTATAACTCAACATAATTAGACCCTGAAAAGTAGCCAGTCAAAAACTCCTCCTTGCTAAGGGGAAACGGTGCCTTCTTTTGGGAAAGACAGATAAATCACAGAGCTGGAAGTCAGCAGCTCCCACGATGATGGTGGGAAAGGGCAGCCAGCAGCCAGCAAGGCATTAGAGAGGACAGAAGGAAGGATTTTCTGTAGCCTGGACAGAATTAACTGCAATCCAAAGGCCCCAAGTCAACTGTTACCAGGCATGGAAGTAAGGACCAGCCAGCAAGTATTTTGTAGGCAGGGAAAATGCTATAAACAATTGATTTTGATTTTAGTTCTTACTTAGCTACTTTGTGTTTCGTCTCATCAAAAGAAAGATTACCCATCTTGTTGGTGCTCTGCACAACCTGGCTTGTGAGTTTAAAGACTGACAGACTTCTCTGGGGAGCTGACTGTTGGCAAAGGTCTAGAAGGCAGCTCCATCTCAAAGCTCTGGCCAAACTAGAGTCATATCACACCTCCACAGTACAAAATCCTTGACCTAACATTTTCCTTCCTTTCCATATGGCATAGTAAGTAGGAAGAAGTGGAAAATGTATTAAATATAACAGAGTATTGATCTTGGTAATACTGTACCCCATATAGAAAAATCACTTTAATACCATAATGATTCCATTCACAGTGAATAAGTTCAATGAGAAAATGCAGGTGCATGCCAACCAATTCACCAGAAGAGGTTTGCCAGTCTGCCAGGATACAGAGGCTCCTTCTGAGCTCTTTTCCTTCCCCAGATAGCCCTTAGGTAAAAGTTTGCAGAAAATTCAAATACTCGTGAGCTGGCAGAGCTGCTGCTTCACATGCCATAACAAACGTAAACACTTCTGTTTCAGCACATCTGCCATTGCAATACCTACAGCTTTTCCAGAACCAAAGGATTAACTTTATTGTGCTTTTGCTCAGCAGATCTGGTAACACAATATTGTACTTCTAAGCGGACAGATTACTCACAAGTTTCTGGATGCTACATCTTTAGAAACTCACTCTACTTAAAGATAAGTGTTGAATCTTGCAATCCCAGAAACATCCAACTGATGTAAAAAACAGTTTTACCAATGGCCAGATGGATGCTATTTTTCCTCAGGTTATTTGGATATTCCAAAGTAATGGTTCCATTATTATTTTTTTCACTTTAATATTAAACAGATGCAGCTTGTTTGTAAAGACTGTTATGAGCCACTTTGTCTTTAGATTTATAAAATAAAACAATAAAAGATGTAAGGAGTTGGGGTTTTTGTATTACTTGATCATAAAAGGGAAGGAGAGACATTACATCAATATCATTACATGGGGTTTATTTGATATATGTATTAAAGAGCACTTTATGGACCTGTACAGAGAGCCCCACTCAGCATTTCTAGAAACCAGGTGTAATGCCACACACATCAATTAAATTATTTTATTTTTGGTAAGAGTAGACTCAAATCTAGAAAAGTCGTATTAATGTATATGTGTCTGCGTGTGCAGCTGAGCACATCAGACACGCTTTAGTAAACACTGAGACACTTACTGAAGCATCTTCCTGGAAAGTCAGGTGCCATCTTATTTTCTGGCTTATTTTTCAGGATGGCCACCATCTTGTCCCAGTCTAGGCACTAATTATGAGAAGGGCTGAGATCTCCCAGTTTCCACCATGGCATCTGAGAGCTCTGCTCTACATTGGCCCTCCTGCCCAGTATTAGCAAGGCCTAAAGAGAATAAAACTAAACATGCATTTGTATCAAAGGAAGCAAAATGTGGTTGACAACCTTCAGAGCAATTTGCCTGCTCATGATTTAGGAAGTTCCTCCCATAACCCTGGTCTCCCCATTCAGCTGATCTCTTCTGTGGAGTGTTTTGCCCTTCGACCTAAAGAGAACCCAAGCCTCCAAGTGACTATATTTCACCAAAACCTGTACTGTGACTGATTTATTTACACAGACGCGAGGCAGTCTAATTGCAAAAGCTTGGAGATAAACTGTCTCCCTAAAGTAGATGTACAGTGAAGATCTCCACTAAGCTGAAGGTGTTCCATTCCTCAAAACCCAGGGAAATTGGCCAAACTCCTGAGCTATTTAAGTGTTTTGTGAATAGGCATCCTTGAAAATTGAAATATTTAATCACAAGTAGTATTGTTATTGCTGCTATTTATTTCACTTTGTCTTCAGTTACTTTATTTTATTAGAATATGAGGATTTCTTCTCAATCAGATTATAAAGCATATTGCATTATAAAAGCTTAGGTTCAGATAGTGATAATGTTTTTAAACATTCATTTTGTCTTGGCTGATAATTGCTACGCTGAGTTCTCATTCAAAAGCAATACTATTATTATTGTTGTGAAATTCAAACAGTTAGATTTCAAACACTATTGAGTGAATGACAAAAGTACAGTTTCCAAAATATAAAAATATATTTTGACCTTAGTTCTTACAAGCACTATGCAGCCAACATGGAATAGATCCATTCCATTTTAATGTGGAAATAATTTTGACTGAGAAATTAGCACTTGGTCTTGCTGTGAGGGAAACTGGGCTTACTTGACTGTATTCTGAGAGATTAAACACCAAGCCCATAAGCCTCGTAGCCACACAGTTGAAATGCACTTTAGAGTCCATGTGGGCAACAAGCAGAGCATCCTCCCTTTCCCAAGGCTTTAAGAGGGTTGAGGCTGCTGAGTAATTCTCAGAAGTTTGTGCTGCATCCCAGAAGTGTGTCCATAGGATCAATGGACTGTGTGTGGGTAGAGCTTACCTTGCCATGCCATCTCTGACTAGTCCTAATAGTGGCTGGCCTGCACTTCCAAGTCTTAAGGAGGTTCTGAATTGAGCCGTGTGACTTTCACAACTGTACCATAACACGGTTCTTAGCTGCTTTTACAGATCAAAGTGCCTCTATCTTCATGCCCCTGAGACAATTTGAAATTTGTTTGTCAGGTCTCTCTCTGTCCTGACAAAATATTTCCCTGTGCCTAAAACCTAATTTACCAGTTCTGGATGCAGACACTTCATTGACTCAGCTGGGACTGGTAGTTAGACATAATTCTAAATGAATTGAAATACAGTCAAGATGAGCAGTCCAGGTCTGAGCTTTTCTAGACCAACCTCAATATTAACACATCTATAAGGAGCATGTAGACAGCTCATAATCTGAGTGTGACCATATGTAATTTAGTTTGACAGGAGTTTGCCTCAGGCACTATGGCAAAACCCCAGTAACATGTATACAAAACAGAAACTAGTTAAGGTGACTCTGAGCTTCATGACTGCCTGATGGCATGGTTTTGGGCAGGGGGCCAAAATGGGCTTTGTGGATACTCACCCTGCCACCCTGGAATTACTACACAGTGTGTTACTGCCTGGAAAATGATCCCCTCCTGGTCTGCCAGGGAGCCACTGAATATACCTGCTTCATTCTCTGCAAGGATGAATGTGGTAAAGAAGAGCCAGGTCTGTACAATGCGGGAGACATGGGTTGGGGTACAACTCCTGCTCTTTCAAAGACACCAGATGTGAATTTAAATAAGAGGCACAGCCCACCATGGCTCAACTTCCACCATGGGAACAACAGCCCTTCCTGTCAGGAGCTGGGGAGGGTGACCACACTCACGGGGTGATGTCTGGGGGTGTTCATTGTGTGAGCATCAACCCCTAAAGTCAAGGTGTGAGTTGTGTAGTGCCTGCAGGACCCAGTTCCCCATGCCTTCTGGGGAGAAGGTTTATCCTTGTTCCATCAGAATGGACCAATCAACATAGGATAAGTGCACCCTCAACATCAAAAGGTATTTAACGTTAATTGAGATCAAGTCAGGCCATCTGCCAGGCACCATGACAAATCCTCTCCATCCACTGTGCAGGGAGCCAAGGTCCTGTACATTTCCATAGCAGGTATTCCATTCTCTAAGCTGGATGACCATTACAGACCTTGATGAGGTAGGCACTATGAGTACTGTAGAGAGATGTTCTCAAATGTTCTAAAAGCGGCCAAACATTTCATTTTACTTCAATGTTCCATTATCTTGCAGTTTTCCTATGGCTATATTTGGCAGAGTTTTTTACTGATTCTCTGGACCAGTTGTCCTCTCCTTTTGGCAAAATTGTCAGGGCTAAAGACCGAGTTCTGCATTAATTTTTCAGCTCTGCATTTAATGATCATACTAAGAAATATCTTCTGTTCCAAAGCATTTAGCCACAATCAAGATGGAAACCTAACATGCTCAGCTGGGAACATAGCAACTTACCATTAGTTTTATAAAAGTACCCAATAGAGATATGAATCTATTTCGCACAGTTGGGTTTTCCTTTTGGGGAAAAAGTAAAATTCAAGATGAGCCTCTGTGCCAGAAAATGTGGACAATGAAAACAGATGCGAGCATTGACTTTTCTGGCCCTACCTTTGGGAAAGTGATTCAAGAAAGAGAAGTCTTTAAAGAAAAATTAAAATTACAATAAAATCCTGTTGAAAAAAAAAAAATCATGTTCATCTGATTCATAGTTTTGATAATTAAATACCCATTTTCCCCTCATTATCTTGAACTCCAAACAGTTTTAGTCTAAGGTACTAGGGTTTTCCGTAACACAACAATAAAAGCAGAATCTGTAGTGATAATCAAGACCAAAGACAGCCTCCACAGAGTACTCATAAAAGCAGAATAAAAATCAAAACTGCTGCAGAGAGAAAACAAATACTGTGACAGCCAAAACTTTCTGCTGGCTTTACATCTCTACCTGCTGAAAAGCAGCTGCTTTAGGTACTTCTGTGGCCTCTTTACCATAATATCTTAAAACTTCACACCTAAATGATCACATTCTCACAGAGGCCCTGTTTATCTCAGTTGTACACTAGGGGAGTTGAAACAAACACAAAGATTAAAGGCTTTTTCACCAAGGTATTTAGGTACTTATATCCTGATTGCTTTCAAAGGAAAGGTAGGAGCCTGAGTACCTTCAGATTTTCTAGGTCTGTGTGACTGTCTGGGGGCCACAGGGCAATGATGTAGCAGAACAGGAAAGAATTTCAGCAGGAAATTTTATCCAAATTTATATTTAACTCTGGTCTTCCAACTACTGGTTAATACCCAATCAACTAGATCATCTTTCTTGTATTTCATATCACCCTTATTTTCTAATCCTGCTTTACCTCTTCACTCAGGTACAAATACACAGTGGTGGCACAGCAAAAATTCTCTTTATATCTCTTTGCAAGGTACAGACACCTGTCATATCAATGCTGCTCCACACATGGCTCTATAAAAGAGCTCAACATAAATTGTTGAGACTGTTCATCAGTTTTCATTTTGATCAAAAGGCTTGTTGGACACACCAATTGTTAAGGACACATGGCACAATGATTTGTATTGGAGAAAGTTGTCGCCATCCTATAATATTTTAAAGGTTTAAAATTAAGAAAGGAATTTGCATTCTGTGTCATGATATCACTTGGGACAAATACCCATAGGGTATTTTCCATCATCTCCAACTCACTGTTTAATCTATTTGTATTCCACAGTGTTTCCTGATTTTGTTCTGGATAACATACAAAATAAAGAGATCTATACAGCCAACATTTAAATTTTTGTAATAAGTATTGCAACAGTAAATTATTATGTGCAATAATGACAAGTTGAATGAATGTACAGTTTGCATACAGTGTTCAAATTCCATAATCTCACATGCTTAACTTGTGGATGGACAAGGAGGCAGATTGCTTACATTAAGAGTCTTTTATGATATGCTATTCTTGTAAGTTTACCAGCAGAACAGTGAATTTAAAAGGCTTACACTTTTCTTTTTTTACTTCTGTTCATCCTCATAGGAGGAGACCAGAGTCTTCCAGACATCTCTGGACGCTGGGGTGAACACTATTAACCTACATCCTTAAAATTAAGCAGTGTTTGGAGGTTTGTTGAATCAGCAAATACAGGCTTCCATTAGTTATTTGATGAAATTAATATTAATTTTTTAATAACTTCTTTGATGAGTGTAAATTGGTTGTAATTGTAAACTTGGCTCTCTTTCACTTAGTATTCTTTGCTTGGGTAATGTGTGCTTTGAGATTATTTCCATTTTACCACACTACTAATGTGCACTAATCATGTTTTTTCTCGTTGTAAGTAAATAGCTGGGGTATTGCACGGAACTGTTTGATCAGTATAGCATGATTTAAGAGAATGGTTATGCTTTTAGTTGTCTCATAATCCTACATAACATCTGTATGAATCATTACAGTAAGGTACATGTTAACAACAGCTTCCACATATATATTTATATATATAAAAGTGAAAATATTAGCTGCTTTTTATTTCAGTAGATTTAAAGTATCACTGTATTTTTCTATTGAAGCAAATTACTGAAAATATTTCAGTTATTGTAGGTTTTCTCCCCCCACTCACTTGTTTGTATCTCACTTCATGAGTGATATCAACCTAGTTCGCATGATTTGAAAATCGTGAAATTTGAAATTCTAGTGTTCAAGTCCTTACGTGATAGGAAGGCCACTTTTGTAAGCTCCCTGACAATAGCTGAAAGGAAATCTCTTGGGAATAGGAAGGCATCTTGAAAACAGACGACGCCAATCCCATTTCAAATCTCATGAGGCCACGGACCAAGCTGATTCTCTGCACACCTAATGTATATCTGGATTGTCTGCCAGTGGATTTTGTGCACCATTGGCCTCCTTCAGAACTGGGGGGCAGTAGAGGAGGGAGATTACCATGTCTTAAGAGAACATTGCATAAATCCATCCAGGTGAGCCTCTGCAGTGTTTTCTTTCCTTCACCACCTCCCTATCTTTGTTCTTCCATAGATCTCCAGATAAAATTTATCTCTATGTTGATTTAACTCTTCCATCCTTATGGCTTGATGAAATGCAAACATTTTGTTTTGCAACAGGTCAGTCAGAATTTGGTTTGTCGGGCTTTGCACAGAAAGAGGCACTAAACCCCCATGATTTCTTCCTTCCCCTCTACATGTCAGGGGCTACAAACTCTAAGGCAGTAATACCATGTCTTCACTTGATGCCAGTTTTTATGGCCTCTTTTCTGGCTTCTTGCCATAACAGATTGGCACTTTTCAGCAGGCCACACAGGAATTAGACACTGTTACACAACCCTGCTGCTCCATACTGTAAACACCCCTCTCCATTATTTCAGTCACCATCTCACTTCTTTTGTATTTGGCTTGAATGTGCTCATCTTGAGTTCCAAAGGGTTAAAGAACTAGTTGCAACCTCGAATATGAAGGTGCAAAACGTGGGGGAGAGTCACGGCTCAAAAAGAAGAGGTGCGTAATGCAGGGGTGTCTACCACGAATAGGATGCAAACAGACGTGCACCTTGTCTGTGACCTGCCCGCGGGGCCTGCCTGCTCCCCTACAAAATTCTCACCTCAGCACTCATACATGTCCCACACGTTATTTCTAGTCAAGTGCCACAAGACAGGGTAGCAGGAAAATGCCACTGTAAGTTTTCCTCCTCTTTAAGGATGCACAGAGTGGAAAGCAACATACAGCCACCTTTTCAATCACATCAGGAATGCTGCCATTTCCTGAATTTTATTAATTTCAATAGAACTTTTATTTAATTTAAATAGAACCTTTAGAGTAATTTTACTTAAAAATATATATTTTTCTGTTCAATCAAGGCACTGTTTATAATGAAGTAAACCGAATAAGAAACTCAAATTATTTTCTCAGGTGTGTGTACAGTATCACTTATTAAATCCTCTGCCTGAAAAGACATTGAATTGTTCACATATCTCAGCCAAATTAGTTTAGTTTGTCTTAATATAATTTTAAAATTGTTTTTAATATTTAATTTAATAAATATTGTCATATTTTGAGATATACATTCAAAACAGTAGAAAATAAGTTTAGAGTTTTTCTACTTCATTGATAAGTAGCTGATGGTTTCCTGGAACATCCTATTGCTTCCATAGTCTGTGCCAATCCAGAATTGTTACCTGCATTAGTTTCTTCCATGCAGAAGATGCTGTTTTCCAACAAATTAAATGAAAACTTCTTTATGGGCATTGACATGGGAAGCAATTGCTAAGAGTATATCTTTCTTGTTTTGTCTCACACTGCCCCAGGGCTGGGGAGACTACACTTGTGATCTTTCTCATTTACTGATTATAAAATCTGGTAAGAAAAGATAAAAACCTTTAAATGAGGTGAAATCACAATCCATTCTGGAGTTACTGGGTAATTTACCTCACATTGCTAATGCAATTATATATACATGGGTTTTTTTCCTTTAGGATGGGAATTCAAAATAGAGTTGCAAGGTGATTACATGATTTGAAAAGAGTTTCTAAGTAGTATTTACAGGATATCCTTACTGTGTAACAAACATTCATCCAAAAGAAAAAGTGCCATAGGGAATATACAGATATGCAGATTACAAACAGACAGAGATGCAAATCAGAGATAATAATTAAGTCAGTAAAAAAATCACTTAGGAAAAGAGTATTAAACAAAGAGTATAAACAACAATGGTAAAAACAAACAGAAAAGAAAAATGTATTTTTAGGAGGAAGAAACAGAAAATAAACCTAATTAAAATGTTGGTAAGATGAGAATAGGGCCAATAAAACAGAGACATAAAAGCAAAATAAATACTTCAAGTATATCTGAGTTAGCTACCAAATGAAAGAAGTCAGGAAGCCACAATGATGGTCACAAAGAAGGAAAGATATCAAGAGGGAATCAGAAAAGATGGACATCAGCGGATATTGCTTTCTTTGAAGAGGATGGCAAAATCCTCCTTGGAGATCAAAGGAACTACAAAGAAAGTGAAAGGATTTATTGACCAAGTGTCATCCTTAGCTCACATACTCACTTGTCTAACTAGAAAAAAGTGAAATTCTTGGTCTTACATAATATCTCCGATAAGTACAAGCAGAATGTCAGCTCGGAGGAGCCTGTAGACAGCAAGAATATCTAACAATTTCTTAAAACTTCTATAAAACAGCAAAAGAAACTTCCTGAGGATGCCAAAGGTCATTTTGCACGTATTTTGGAAAACAATTAAATAAAGTGTTATTTGAGAAGAACTTTTACATTGGAGCAAAGTTGAAAAGGGAAAATATTAACTTTTTATAAGGGTAAGTTTGAGCCTTTCTGTGCTACCTTTACTGACACTTGAGATCAAACAACGGATTTCACTTTTGCAACAGTTCTGCCTGGAATTTTAGTGAAGCCATAATCTTGTGGCTTACTCATTTTCACACGATTTATCACAGCATCATAAATGCATGACTTCAACAAACAAACTGTAGCTGAGAAAAGTCTTGTTTGCATTTCCAAGGTCTCTAGTAGATTTAGGTAATTCCTTAACTGAGAAATTATTACCATGATAGTCTACATTGCAACAACAACAACATGAATGTGTTTTCTTCATTCAAACTTTTCTGGATGGAAATGCAATCTAAAGATCACACAGAACGCGTTGCTACCCGGATCTCCATACAGGTGTGCTTTCTGCAGGGGTTATGTCTGTAACTGTATTATCTGTGCTACTCTTACACCCAGCCCCAGTAAGACTGAAGATTTATTATGCTAAACATCATAAACAGGAAATGCTAAGGTAGAGTGTCTGCCCCACAGGGCTCAGTCACTGGGAAACTCAACAAAGAAAAGATACAGAAAATAGGGATGAAATGAAATTTTCAAGGTCCTGCAGTGAATCCGATTCTCCAGGAAGACACTGGGGACATGGCAATTTTGGTGCCATTTTCCAGTAGGGTCCCAGCATCTAGGCTGATGAAATTAAAGAAGGAGGATCTCTCAGTGTTTGCCACACCAGTATTCTTTCCTCGCAGTGCTTTCCTTTAATCACATCTTTCATCTGTTTCCCTCTTTCCTTGCTCAGGTGTCTGCTTTTGCTTTCCTTCTCTTCATAGTTGCTTTCTGTCCTCTCTTGTACCCTTCACCACTCGCTCCTGGGGCAGGGAAGCAGAAGAGAGAGGGATTGGGATTCTCTTCTTGGTGAAAGCTCATCCCTAGTGAGACAGACTTGGGCAAAGTACCAAGCTCCTGTTCACAAAAACAGCTCACTGGACAGTTGTACATATAATTGGCCATTTGCACAGGCAATTTATTCCCTCATAACCAGGACAATTATTTGTATGAGTAGATGCTGTATTATGGGAATGAAAATCAGCACTGCAGTGATTTGTTTATTTAGTCTTCCTAAAAAAGAATGGTGTCAGCTTTTGTGTACATTCATGACACTTGTCGTACATTGCCAACTATCAGTAAAGTTAGTGATTGTCATTAGCAAAAGAATCAAACATTGACTGACAGTAAAAGCCAGTAAAATATTCACTTGTCAGTAAAAATGGCAAGATAATTTAGAACTTTTCGTTGCTTTGGCATAAGTTTCTGGACTATTTGAGTACTTTTAATATCAAAGGGCTTTATTTATCATAGTTGAAATGATGGGTTCTATAAAAATTGACACATATGACCATAAACAGAAGTAATAAGAATCCCAAATTGCCTTGACAAATGTAGTCCAAATGACACAAGTTAAATAAAAACTCAAAATCTAGATATGAGTGGGAAGACAAAATACAAATGGAACAAGTTGCCCAGAGAAGTTGTGGATGCCCCATCCCTGGAAGTGCTCAAGGCCAGGCCGGATGGGGCTCTGAGCAACCTGGTCTAGTGGAAAGTGTCCCTGCCCATGGCAAGGGGGTGGAACTGAGTGAGCTTTAAGGTCCTTTTCAACCCAGGCCATTCTATGATTCTATGTTTTTGAAAAATTGTTTAAATCGAGTAAATATTTTGAGGAGCGTACTTTTCCCCTCTCCACTGAGGATCATTTTCAAAATCAAATAATTTAGGAATCTCTGTCCTAAGTCCTTTGCGAATGTTCTCTCTAATGTTAAAGCATGAGTTGTACAGGCTTGGACACAGTGGTGATTGCTTCTAGGTATTAGTACCTGTATTGCCTGTGACCACCACATGAATCAACAAGGCAAAGCTCATTTTCAACACCACTGCTTGACTCATTACCACAGCCCTCCTAGTAACTGAGGTGCTTCACAGGAGACCTGCAAAACAGCTGCCCTCTGGGTGTCTTGTTTTGGCGGCCTTTTCCATCTGTTTTACCTGTCTCCTTTTCTGAATAATTTATTTCACCATCTCCCTAAGTAGAGCACCTGGCCTAGGGCTAACTCTTTCACCTAAATTATTCAGAGCTGAAAACTCTTTGGTTTATACTCAGATAATGTAATGACTTAACAGGACAAAACCCTTAACTTCGAAGCAACTGTGAACGTTTCTAGGCTCCGGACTCTGTTAGCAGTTTGAAAGGCTGGCTGTGTAAACTATGCACAAAAGAACCACAGAAATCTGTACTCCTCAAACATCTTCAAAGCCTCTTTCAGCAGTTAAAAGTTTCCAAAGCAGAGTTGTTTTACCTTGATGCCTCTCTGCCACGTCTCAGTTCCGTGGGAAGCCATAGGATGCCTCCATGTGTGTGCACTGCAGCTGGCTTATCCCTAGTCTTTATGCAGGAAAAGACACTGAAAATTGGCTGCAGGGCTGGACTGTGGGCATGTCTGTTCTCTTCACAAGCAGGTTTTTGTTCACAAACACCAAAACTCACCCGTGTGCAACGCTCCCATCCATGTTCCATACTTCACTATCTTTATCTCATGAACTCAACAGTTAAAATAATGCCTCCCTGCTTCTGTTCATGATAGCACAGAGAGCTGCCACACTCCAGCAGAACGGGGCTGTACAAGGGTCTTGCCTTGGATGCCACAAACCAGCTGCTCTCAGGCTGAAAGCTCACTGGTAATTTGGGGTGCAACTTTGACTATCCCTGTCTGTATTGACTGTGACTGAGGGAAAGTTTCAGCTTGATTTTAAACATTTGTTCCATTTGTTTTCCCACAATGTTTCCACTGTTTTTAGCCTTTTAATTATGCTCGAAAAGCCTATGATCAGCAGTTTTCTCATTACTTTTGAAAATCTTGTATTCATTGTTTGGAAGACAATCAATACAAGGAGATGATATCTTCTCTCACAAGATACTTGCTTCAGCAAGCGTCTTTATTTCTGAAAGAAGTTTTACTTTAAAAAGTCATGGTATTGAGGGCATAATTTGAGATTCCAAATCAAGGGATATCATAAAGCCTTTCCCACTATGGGTTAAGAGGGAATGATAAATTGTCCTTGGTGAGAAAATGAATGAACAATTCATAAATGAAGGAACAGTTTTTGAGGAGGCTGTTTCCAAATGGCCTTGCAGTAAAACATTTAGAAGTTAATTAGTGAAATTTCTATCTGGATTACTCCAGCTTTACCTCAGTGTCACAAAGACAGGCATGGGAAAAGAAAAGGAATTATTAAATCGAAATCAGTTTTGGAAAATCAGTGCATTGCCACTTCTACAGTCAAGAAATCCCAAACATTTCTCACCTTAATTTACAGGAACCAGCACAGATGCTGTTGAGAGAACAAAAAGAATATACAGTAATCTTTATCATATCATACCCAAAGCTAAAATTCTTTTCAGTTGGATATTTGTCTGCATAAGTACCAAAGAATTTGACACGTTTTGCAGCAACTAGCATTGTCTGTTTGCTGTAGGGATATCCATAATGCCCATCACTGTAGTTCTTATAGGCACTATATGAACCGTTTCATTTTCTTCTGAGAAGTTTATCAAGTATCAGCTACTTGCTTTTTGCTCCAGCTTGGGAAATCAGGGTCATAGATTTCAAATGAAGTGCTTTGTACTCTCCAAGGGCAGTGAGAAAACACAATAGTACAGACAAAAATCTAATCAAAGTATTTTGGCTTTTTGCCTTCTTTTTATTTTACAATGGGAAAAAAAAATTCAAGGTGCGACTTGAATCCCTTCAGGAGTTCCCTTCCTGTGTGCGCTGTCTCTTGCCAGAAACACGAGACTGACACAATGATAAAATGCGCTGCCAGGTCCTCTTGCCCATTCAAAGACCCTCTCTCAGGTATCAGGTGCCTTCCCTGAGCTTTGAGGTCAACCAGACACCTCCCTCGAGACTTACCTGGGCTGAAGGATACATCTACCTGAAAATCCGCTCAGGTAGAGCAGCTGTTATCTGAGCTAGGATCAAAGTCCCCCTCTGCGCTCCAGAAAAACATCTTCCAAGCTGGTCTTCTTTCTCCATGATTCAAATGAATGTTGAATGAGCCTCTGGGGACAACAGTTGTTGTGCTGAGGAGTGAGCTGTCAGAAATACTTTATCATGAAAGTTCAGTTCCTTTCAGGGCCTTTTATTATTAATAGTCATCGCTGCAGGGGAGCATTAAACACAGACCCTATTTACTGTACAAATTGATATATTATAAACCACAAAAGCCATCCCGGTGCTTTGCTACTTCACCTTCCTTTTCAGCATGCTAGCATGAGGGAATCTTTAACCTTTGTGTGGCTAGAATACAGACAGTGAATGTTGGTTTGGCATGGCCAGGCTGGACTGCTCAGAGCAGCTGATTTTTTGATGATCACTGTCTTGAGAAGTGGGTGGAGAACTGTGACATCTGTACTATATGAATGGCAAGACATTTTGCTCCGTAGTGACACTGAGTTCATCAATACAAAAAGTCAAAAGCATTTATCCCTCTGAAAAGGTCACAGGATGTGTCCTTCAGGAAGTTACGTTTTTGCATCAGATTTCAAGCAGCTCCCGCAGCTTTCTGCTGCCTGCTAGGGCATTGCACCTCACACAAAAGACAGACGTTTCTGAAGGTGGGTAACAGCGCAATTTCCTCAGCAATAGCATGTGATAGAGGTGAGCGAACAGCTGCTATGTGGCATAAGAAAACATGGCAAGATGAGTCCCAGCTGTGGGAAGAACCCAGCCTGGCTCCAGCCCACCTGGCTGTGGTACCATAGGCAGAAGAGACTTTGCAAGCGCAGTATTGGAAAATGCAACTGCAGTTTGCAATGCAGCACTGGACTTTAGCAGCTAGGCAGAAAACTCTCAGAAACAAACCATACAAGAAACACTAGAAACAAAACCCGGGAGCACAGCGACAGCCCAGAGGCAGGGCAAGTAACAAACAAAAAATACCAGGTTAAAATAAACAATCTATTGCACTTAGTAGCAGAGAGGCCCTTGGCTTCTCACTTTCTGTCCTCTGCACTTCGGAATCAATTTTGAAATACCTGCAGGCTTCCCAACAAAGCCTTAAAATCCTGCTGAGGAGATGGTGCTCTCCCAGCAGCCACTGCAGGCAGCCACACGCTGCAGGAGCAGGGTGGTGGATGTGTCACAAAGACACCACTCAGCAAGCTGAGGAGTCAGGATCCTCCAAGTGGCACCTGAGCAAGCTGCAGGTCATGAAGCATCGACTCAGGGTGCCACGGTGTCACCACACAACGAGGCAGCAGGGGTGTGACACAGCCCGTGCAGGTGTGCTGAGCCAGCAAGTCACAAAGCACCTCCTCAGCAAGTAGTGACAAGAAAGTCACAAGAGTGAGTGACTCTGCAATTCTAAAAGAACTAAAAGCAGTTCTAGAGAGCAGTTTAAGTGCAATGCACCCATGCTAAAGAGGCAGCACTGCATGGCTGACATTGTGTGGCCTCTGTGACATGTCTCAAAGGGCTCATAGTCCAGGGAGAGTCCATGGGAGACTTTAGCTCCAAACTCAGGCTTGCAGTTGTTACAAATGGATAGCACCAGAAGAGACACAGGGAATCGGAGGGATGTGACGCCTCCGTTGCTCCTGCACTCCCTAAAGTGGTGTCCCTGGCACAGGTTTGAGGTGCAGCTCCAAGGACGGTGGATGGGGGATCCGTGGAGCAGCTGCTCTGTGTGGAGAAGGCGTTGTTCTCTGAGGCTGTTGATCTGGTCTCTCATGAATATTGTATTCAGTGAAAAGAGCCAGAGAGCAAGGGGGTGGAAACGGCTGCTTTTTAAAGTACAGAACATGTACTCAGAAAGAGTGTTCAGAAGTTCTTCTTCCAACCTACAGTATGCTAAAGATTGGTGCTTGGTACATTTAAAGGATGAGAAGAAAAATCACACCACTCAAGTATAGCTGTGACTTTTTTCAATTGAGGAGTTTCTGATATCCAAAAATGCTGTGTATGTTTCTGACTAAAGTCCTTAATAACACCTGAAACTTGAACCTTTTCTTAGACAGAAAGCATACTGAGTCTCTTCTTGTCACAATAAGAAAACCCAAAAAAACCAGTCCTGTAATTTTGTAACCAGACTTGGCCAAACTTCTGAGAAGGACCACACACCAGATTAGATTATTTAGATTTATTGTGAGAATAGCTGACATGTGTTCCCTTCCTTTTCACTGTCCAATCTTTGTTGTAGAAGTGGACTCATGTTGTGCCAGTTGAGATTAATATTATAACATGAAAGGGCTAGGTTTGTATCATTTCCCATGCCTGTTACATTCACTGATGTGGGAATAGAATTATATTCTACCTGAGCCACTTTGTGTTTTATGGCCAGGATTAACAGCACACAAATACTTCACAGTCTTAGGTGGGTAGAGCACCTGCCCATTGGCATCAAATGCCATGAGTGTCAAAGCATCTAAGACTTTCTTTCAGGCTGTGAAATATCCTTCAGATTACTCTAGAAGATCTTGTCATGTTCTTTACCCTGACACCTCTTTTGCTCTTTTCTTAACAGGACATGGCCCATGACTTCTTGTTCTGTCAAAAATTCCCCCGAGAATGTGTTCTGTTCCTCCCATTCAAGCCTACAGTCCACTCAACATAGTCATATTACCATCATTGTCACTGGCTATAGAATTTGTTATGAAGTTGCACTGCTCTGTTCACTGGGCACACAACCTTATTAACATGAAATAATGCTCCATCCCACAGCCATAATTTCAAATATTCCCACAGTGTTCAGATAGGTGATACTATTTGTAAAACCATTTATTAGAGAATTTCGTTATTTTTGCATGCTACTTTTAAAATCTAATTTTTTGGAAGTGTTATTATAGTGCAGTTTATTCATTAAAAGCAAGACTAATGTTTTATGTATTTTAGGTGTAACTTGAACTCAGAAAATGCCAAACTATTTACATTTATACAAGCCCTTGGAAACCATTTCAAAATGATATAACAGGAAAATAGTTGATACAATGGTTAGATAACATCAAAGAGTGGGTTGGTAACACAAATCATGATCCTTGTGAAAACTGATTCCTGAAGAATTAGCCAAGAGAGTTCCAAGTGCATTTCTTCCTATTTGCTGAAATACAATGTTTGTTCTCATTCTTCAGGTAGAACCTGGCAAGTCTGTATTTGCATTTGTTGATCTTTCCCAACATAAATCTCTCCATTGTAGTCATATCAACAATATGTTTTCTTTACTTTAGTAATAAAATTTCTTGTAACATGTGCTCTATTAGACTCTGTGAGCAGTATTTATCAAGTTATTAAGGTTACAATTACAGAACATTTCAGTATAACATGCAAAGGACAATGGAACCTTGCACAGGTGTAAGATCTCTCTGATGTTCTTTTGCCTTCAATTAAAAACCGCCTATGGGTGTAAGAGCCCTCTGATCATCTTTTGCCGTCTACTTAAAAGAATGTGTGAACTTTATTGGAATATGTCCTAATAAGCATGATGATACATCCTTAACCATAAGACATACCCTGCTCTTAAAAATCAGTTTAATGCAATCAACTAACAGACCTAATCTCCCATTTTGCTGAAATAATGCCTGAATATGTAACTGCTTCTACTCTGAAACGGACACTGTAATTTCCTTGACAAAACATCAGCAAAGCTTGGGATACTAATCTTCATATATGTAACTTTTTATTTAATAACTTACTAGGCAAGTTTTTAGAGGAAAGATTGAATATGAATTCACCATTTTCTGAGGAAAAAAATTATCTGAAAAGCTTGCTGCAAAGTCGATCTGTGTTTCACTTAACACTTTCATAGCATCATAATTACTTTGGAAAATTGTATGTAGGGAAATCACTCCTTGTCCAGACCCACTTAAGCCTGAAATGATTGTCAGGGATGTGCCTTTCCAGGTCTTATTTTGGAGGATGATGAAAACCCACCATTATCTTTTGGATATGGTTTGTCCCTAAATTCCACTGTAACGTATGTAAGTACAAACATGACCTTACCCAAAATGTGTGCTTACCTCTCTGTATGTATATACACAACGGAAATACACTGACCAAGAAACACCAAGGTGGTTTTTACTGACATGTCATAGAAGCAAGACTGTATCTAACTCTCCTGACTCCAGGTAAAACTCAAGAGTTTAATGCACTCATCACCATTTGGGATGGAATTAACTGGATGCATTTGAACAGAAGAAGCTTTATTGAGTTTCTCACAGATTTAGCCTGACTCCACTAGGTATGATGAGTTGTTTGGGGTTTGCTACATAACCAACAGGAGAAGAAATTACAAACTTGGATAATTCCTATCTGAGTTACATATTGAAAAATCAAAGTTCCCCTCCAAATATGAGCAGGAAGTGCTTCTGGCAAAAATATCAGCCAAGATATATTGGGGGTCTAGAAACTCTCACACAAATAATGAGTATCCTTCCAGCTGGTGAAGAATAACTTTTCCAAGTAAAAATAGGAAAATACCCGAAGGTATTTACTACTATTTTCATTGTGACAACAGCGACATTCCTAGAAAAGACATAGGTCCTACATGAAGATCTTGCCATCTAAGATAATCAAATGGTGAAGGAGATGAAATCACTATGTACTGCTTCAGAAGTAACTAATAAATACCAGATATACCTCACTGAAGAGCTGATTGTGCACCCACTAACACCGTAATAGATATTTATCTCAAATAAGCAATTAAATTATTTACTCTTTTTACTCTTGATAGAAAGTGTATGCCCATGCACATTTCATAATATGTGCACAATGCACAAGCGGTCTAAAAAATATTTTAAAAGTAATAATTGAATTATGCTCTTGGAAAATTAAATATGAAACTTGGAATGTGAAACAAACAAATAAGACAATTTAGAAAAGATTAAAAGCAATTGTTCTGTTACCTTGGCAACACATTCAAGGTGCAGCCAATCAGCAAAGTTGATGTATTGTTTTGACATACACGCACATATTTCTAACATAAATAGCAACAGAGACTTAATAACAATAGGTTTTAAAACTAGGAACTGATGTCATTTTAAATGTGTCAATCAAAGAAACCTATGAAAGTGTTTCTTCTATCAAACTGACAGTAAGT
Source organism: Dasyornis broadbenti (assembly GCA_013397935.1). Lineage (NCBI taxonomy): Eukaryota > Metazoa > Chordata > Aves > Passeriformes > Dasyornithidae > Dasyornis > Dasyornis broadbenti. Next base: position 1,608,731 of record VZRN01002326.1, read on the forward strand.
ATATGCTGGAATGGCTTTATAAGAGATAGCAGACTTCTGACAGGTCATACAGAAGATGCAAAATCTGTAATTACATTCTAGTTTCTTGGATTGTGTCCTTTAGTACGTCTAAAAAACTTTGAAAAGAAAATAAAACTTGAAGGCTATGTTATATCATTCATTTGTGTAAACAAGTAAAAAAAAAAAGCAGCATATTTGAGAATGGATATGAAATACCAGACTGAAAGAATCTGCCTAGCCCTCAAAACAGATGCACTTAAACTTCTTGTCTTTTTTTTATGATTGACTGGTGCCAGTGAGGTTCTGCAGTGTTAGTTTTCAAGGATACTAAAAATTAACAATAGGAGAAATGTACAGAGGAAGATTGCTGATGGGATACAGAGCCTTTCACCTCTCAGTCAGTGGTTTGAATCTGGGCTGTGTCAGCAGTAACAGGAAACCATTACTTTTTGACAGGTGTCAGAAGTGCGTATGGAAGGAGTGCATCAGACATCCTACTCCAGACCCTGATGGATACGTGCCCAAAAGCAACCCTCAAAACGAGAATTCTTATTGACAGCCTAGAAATAAAACTGGTGTCTCCTCCGCTTCCCAGAGAGCATTGTCCCAGCCCTTCACTCTAAGACCACACACTGGCCTTTGAATCAACACTGTGATTAGAGAACTTTAGTTCTAATTGAGCAACATTTTAAAATCTCATTTAAAACTAAAATACATTTGAACACATTTGTGCATTTCTTCATGGGATCAATAGTGTTCAAGAAAGCTAGGGTTTTACCAGCCTTAGATCTTCCCACTTCCAAAAAGCCTAACTTCAACCAAAAAAAATTAAAAAGAAAGGGGGAGGAAAAAAAAAGAAGAAGAAGAAAAAAATAAGGCACACATTCATAAAACTCTCAGATACAGAAACAAGCACCTTATTCTGTCATTGGGTGGGATTAAGTTACCCATTCTGGCACATCATCTTTTTTCTTTTACTTTTTCCAGATTTATATGACTCTCATCATAGCAAATGTTCAGAGAGAGGAATTTCCAACTGGAACACATTGAAAATAGAAAGGAAATAACTCACTATAAACAGCATTGAGGAGAAACAAGTGAACATGCAGGATACAGCATGATTCTTTGTCAGAACGTGAATGGTGTACTTTTGTCTAGCAGCCATTATCTTTCCTTAAGAAACATTGACTTTTACTTGGAATTTCAATCTACATTTTGATTGATTTCTTTTTCAGGATATAAGAAGAGTGATGGAAAGGACTGGGGATAAGGACAAGGAAGAATAGAAGATAAAAAGTTTCCAGCCATGCTGTCAGGTTTGGTGAAAACATCCCGAGGGTTAACTGTTTCAGTGCTGTGGAACCTGCCTGTTAATGGAGACAAAAGAGATGGAAAGTTTCCTTATGCATCAAACTCACAAGCTCTAAGCTGCCAGCCTTGTGGCAGCATCTCTGTACCCAAAACACTACTGAAGTGGGGACACTGACAACCGTAATCAAGACTTGACAACAAAAATACTACACAAATATAGTCCTTAAAACAAATGTTTTTGCCATAAATTACCACTTCCCATTGGTGGTACTTGACTTTCTGCAACATGTTTTATGGAGCTTGAGGTAATGCAATTCCAACCCGACACATAGTGAAGATATTACATCAAAAGATTTTTTTTCAAAGGGTCTACTTGTTAGAATTTGATTGTCAGGTCAGCTTGGACCTGAGCTATACACATTGTGCCATATGTGTTTCTCCACAGTCAATATGCTCCCTATGTAGGTAGATGCTTTATCTAGAGAAGTCCAGGGTCTTGTGATCAGGATTTGATTCCTCTTCCTGGTCTTGCTGCTTGAAATTCAAGCAGCAGCGCTCCTTCCTTCTAAATATTTTCATAACCCCTTTTGCACATCTTTTCATATGGAAAAGAACATACAGAACATAGAGAACTGAGCCTTGGGACTGATGGAGATAAACCATAACTTTGTAACTGGAAACAGAAAAGTAAATTATTTTAGCTAGAAGTGGAGCAGAGAACTGTCCATGACAGCCTGATCACCTTTATTTCAGAAGCCAATAATCTCCCACTGTAACTTCTATCTTTCATGCTACAACATTAGAGAAACCAAGGCTTGATTTAAGAAGTTGCCATGGCAGAGAACCCACAATGTCTCCAGGTATCACAGGTTAATTACCCTCCTTAAAATATATTTGATTCTATTACGAATATCTTTAGTTTCCATTTTCAAGCCACATATCATTATATCTTTTTCCTCTTAAGACTGAAAAGTTAACTAATAGTAAAAATTCTCTACACTTTTTAATGCCTATAGTCACCTCTTAAGCCAAGCAGAGTGATGTATAGCAGGCCCAGTGAGGAGCAGGAGTTGTATATGGTGAGCATTGCATGGGAGGCGGAAGGAATTCAATAATCGTACCAGAACATTAACATTTCTCATAACCTATAAAAAGATGGATGTCTTTTACAGAACTCTGGTACATGCATTTTCTTGTTTTATCAAACATTTCAAAAATATAAATGACTGCTCACGTATATTTCTATAAACCTAGTTAGAATTTACATCTTCTACTGTCTCCTCCCATACATATAAATCTCCATCCCACACTTTAATACTTTCTTTTTCCTGCTTTTTTTCCTTTCACCCATTATTTTCATATTAAGAAACAATGATGGATCTAGGAGAGCTCTGTGTGACTCAACTGGTAAGTCTTTTCCTCTAGAAAATGACTCTAGTAATCGCTCTAAAAGCAAAGCCTCCAGAGTGATGACTCAGTGCAGGAGGTGGGTCCAAGCAGCACTGCTGAGCAGCAGCAAAAGATGGATCTGGGGGGGTCTAAAAACAGCTCTGAGTGCCAGCAGAGCCAAATTGTCTGATTAACAGAACACAGGAATTACAATAAACACAGGGGTGCCAAGTCCAACCTTGTTGCGTCTGTCCTGAGCCACATCTGCAGCAAAGGACACTGATCTGCTGGGCTGAATATTCTGCAGGTATTACCTCATGCTACTGAACAAAAATCCCTTCCATTCCCCAGTATCAATAGCTTAAGCTTTGCCAGCTTTTGCATACGAGTTCACGGGAATCCACCGCTGTGCTGCTTACTAGTTATTTCCATTACAAAATCCCTCAAGAGGTTCCAGTAAGGAATGAAGGCTCCTTGGGCTGATTAAACTACCTGGAAACTCCCAAAGATGAAAGAGGTAGGTCTAGTCCTATTAGGTTCAAGGCAAATTTCAAACTTGAACATCAAGGAGGTCAGGCCTTTGTTGCTATTTAAATATAACTGTATGGAAAATGAAATCCTGCTGGAAATGTGAGTGTAAAGATTCCCAGAAAGGAGAGGAAGCTTTAATACAGTACTTAAAAAGGGATTTAGTGCATGCTGGCTGCTATTCTGTTAGTAATGTTTTTTTGTAATCAAATCAGAGCCAGAACAAAATGCCACATCTTCTTTTATGAATGGGTTATTAAAGGAAATAGAATAAAGAAATCTGAAGAAAAAATTTCCCAAACAACAATGAACTAAAGTCCTTAAATCACATAAATGCCCATGAAATTTGCAGAAGGGTGTATCTTGTACACATCCCTAAGCCAAACACAAAGGAAAAGGAAGAAGATATATGTATGCCTCCATGCAGGGGTTCTCCCCTGTGTTTTCTAAGCTGAAAAAAAAACTTCACAAACTTTTTCTTCTGAATCTTTCATTGAATTATTCCAGAAGTACAATGATGATACAGTGTCTCAGTCTGTCAGTAGCAATGATGTTCAGTGTTTATAAACTGCATTTCCTTGATTTTTGAGACTGAAATAGTTTGCAAGCACTGACTAAGCCTTGTGACCCCTTTGAGAAGAGCAGAGCACTATTAAACTCACTGCTCAGCAGATTAGGACAGACAATACTCATCCAAAGGAAACAAGAAGGGAAATTGAGATTTGGGAGAGTTGCTGCAGATTTCCACTTTCACCTCAAGCACAGCGGTGAACGTCTTTGGCCCAAAACGTCACAGTAGTTTTTCATTCATTACACTAAGATGAAGCTAGATAAATTGGAAGATATATGCCTTGATTCCTGCCTGTTAATGAGGAGAATAAATGAGCATGCTCAGAATATATTTCCAAGACACAACAGTGACTGGAGACCTAGAAACATCCAGAGTTATTATCTACACTGATTCCTGGTAGTTAGACCCATTCTTTAAAATATCAAAGCTTGTAATTTATGATAGTACTGTAAAATAGTTAATTTCCTAAGCAGAATCATATCTCAATATTATGAACATGAAGTTCTTACTGATGTAATATATTTGCCTTTTCTATGAATCAAGATGAAAGTGTATAATAGTTGTAATTACGTTGTATAAAAATGAAAAGACCTAAAAGAACAATAGGTCTCTTAAAGTGTTATCTACCCCTAACTGTAATCTCACCTAAACTAAGGAGAAAGGCATTCTACACACAGTGGTGTGCAAGTGCCTGTTACACTTTTGACTGCATAGTCTTTACACTTTTCCTTCTCAAACTAATTTGTGACTTCCTGCAAAGCCCTATCTTTCCATAAAGTTGAGCACTGTGTTACATGAGACAACAGAAATGTAGGTCAATTTTTAACTGTCTTTCCTTGAAATGGAATGGGCTTGCATTTTAAATGCAAAGGGCCACAGAGGAAAAAATAAATTGTGTCTAATAGTCTTTGCAAATGTGCTAGGCCTTTTAGCTTAAAAGCTGCCAATATAGAAATAATGGAACATATTAAACCATGTAAAACAGAAGAGAAATGATGAGATAAAATGAGTCTGAGAAGTGTGATGGGTCAGAGGAGCCACTGAAGGATGCTGGAAAAGCCCTTTCAGGTTACGTGGGTGGGGGAGCGCAGAAAAAGTGCATTGGAGAAGAATAAAAAGATTTCACATAGCTGGGCTAAAAAGGGGATTACATAAATAAATAAGCTCCTCGCAGCAAGCCATCTCCATAGCCCAGGGTGCCTGACCCACCACTTGGTCTCTCCTTCCTTTTATAGGCCCTCCTGATGGAGCAATTTGCTCCAGCTGAGCCTTGCATACCTGGGCTCCCTTGTAATCCTCAGTGAGGGCAGACACCTGTGGTAGCTCAGGGACAAAATATTAACCCGTTCCTTCCCAGAGTCTGGGGATTTGTACTTCAAAAGTAAAAGTCAAACAGCTGGGGAAGAGGAATTGGCTTTTGTGCTACAACTTTAAGACTGGCCCATGGAAAAAAATGCTATCACAGACACAATTGCATGGTCAGTATTTTGGATACCAAAGAACTTTGGCTACCAAAGAATTCTCTATTCTTGTTAACTTAATGTTAAGTTACCAAGCAAGACAGAAACATCTATAGTGCAAAGCAAAAGAAAGGTCTTCACCAAATGAACAAACTTAATTATTCAGACAAATGTGGGGGAAGATAGACCCATTGACACAGAACCCAAAGGAAATTATCACAGAGCTTAATAAAATCCTCTGTCATTTCCAGGACTGTAGCAAAATTTTGTTGCAAATTTGCAGCGTGACAAAGTATGGCACAGAACTGGCCATCAAGTCTTTCTAGATAGTCTAAATCCCTGCACCCCATGAAGGCACACCACCCTCACCCCCAGTTTCTCATCTTACACTTACTTAATTTAACCAAAGTAAAACACTAAAGGCAAAACCATTGTCAGTAACTTCTGTCTGCCTTACAGAAAGTACTGCATTAGGAAGCTGACAGCAAAAGTGTTGAGCCATGCTTCAGATCTGAAACCCTGGAGTGCATCAGGTCCCTGTGGGAACCACAGACAATGGGGAGAGGAGACGAAAGGGGCTGTTCAGGTTGCACAGCTGGGTGGGAAGCGCCCTGCCCTGAGTGGGGTGAAAGCTGAAACCTGGCTGTTCAGGGAGAGCTGAAATGTGCAGGCATCCATATGCAGGGTCTTCTTCACTAGGAGGGCTTAGGGAGAACAAGGGTTGTTTTCCCTCCGCCTTAAGGGAGGTTAAAACAGGCTGAGTGGCAGACAAGGATTTGGCTGCTCAGCCCATGGGTCTCCTCCCTGCCAGGGAGAGTTTCCTGTTTGGTGATTTCTGGTAACTGACTCAAGACCCCATCACAGGATCTGACTTTCAGAAAGTACAGAGGATCCAATGCACTGAAAATAAGGTCAGATAAAGATAACTCAGAGTTAGATCTCCCAAATCACCAGCTCTTCCTGAAAGCTGAAATCCCAATCCCTTGGTTATACTTTCTGTCTCATTGTTCCTGTGGCATCTCTCAACACCTTCACCTGAGACAAAACCTTGGCTCTAAAACCCACCCAGACTCCGTGAGACACATATAGGGAACCTTTGAGGATGAATCAAATGAAAGAAAGAACAATTGTTTCTTCCAAGACTTCAGGGTGTTTGGAATCCGTGCCCCTCTTTCAGGACATATTTATTCATTCTTTTCAAAATGAAAGTCATATTCTTTTGATTTGTGGGAGGGGTTGCTGCAGCCAGGAACTGAAGCCTCCCTTTTATTGTTGCACAAGATCTAAAGGAATAATAACAATTAATAACACCAAAGAACTGAAAGGAAACTGTTTCATCTGAGCACTTAGGTGAGGTTAGGTGGATGAGTCTTTAGTTGCAGGGTCAGGTTTAGGTCACCTTTAGAGCTGGAATCAGGGCAGGTTTGCAGTGTTGCACCTGGTCCACAGAGCTTTGGTGGAGGAGCACAGACAGAAAATGGAGTTATTGCCTTGTGCCCTGACAGCACCTTGTTACAAGCCATCTTCTCCAGGAAGAAGGATTTTTTATACCTCAGTGCCCTGTTCAATCAATTAAAACTTAGACTCTTTTAAGATGAGGCTGACACTGAGAGATGAGGAATTCCAGCAGCTGACGTTGAGTAAAATCACTGAGTTATGTGCATGTAATTGTACTGAGGTGAAAACCCCTTGCATACACAGGCCTAGTTGAAAAGAGCAGCCCATTTGTTTCAGTTTCCTGTGTTCTGGTAGCTTTGACTAGAAGTAACACCAATGCATGCTTCATTTCCTGATATGAAGCTCCTGAAACCACCTCTTCAGTTTAATTTTCCCTCTCTTTAATTCTCTCTTCACTCACTTCTTCCAGGCACCTTCAAAAGTGGTCCCCTGACAGCTAAATGCAGCTTCAAACTCTCCAAAACTTACAAAAGTGACAGGAAATACTTTCAGGTGCTCTGCATTAGTCCTTTGTGAATCGCTGTCCATCTTTGTTTGATTTGGGGTTTAATTACTTTTAAAAAGTACTTTCAAGAGCTTAAAATCATTGACTCCACAGTAGGCAGATGAACATTACAGGATGAGATCTGAAGGATACTGTACCCTAAAGAAACTCCTTTCTCAGCAACTGCTGACCAATGCTAAAGGATATCAGATCAATGCTGCATTTCTTTCTTGCCCTGCTCCACTTTCTACTGTAAAGAAAGCAAATATGACTTTTGAGCAAAGCAATGTCTTTTGAGAACCTCCAGGACAAGGACTACTGCAAACTTAGCCAGCTCAAAATGCTTTGCTAGTTCCAGAAGTCAGACCTTGCTACCTCTAGATTCATCCCCAAAGCTAAATCTGATCTTGAAGAACATCAAATATCAGCAACTTTTCTGTGAATATCCTGTGACTCTCATCCCCATCACAGCCATTAGGGTGCAACTGGTACCTAACTCATTGATTTATCATCTAGAAATCTTCTTGTAAGTGCCAAAGGTCATGTAATACTCCCTTTGGGCTGCATTTTGCATTGTTTGCTTAGTTGTCTGTGAAAGGATTAAAAATTTATAGATTTGCATCATTCTTATTTTGTTCCAAAGTCCCGATCTATATTGGAGCCCTCTTGCCATTCCCTGATAAAAGAAAGATCTTGGCCTTAAAGATCTTCACTCTAAGCACACAGGAGGAGCAAAAGAGAAGAGGTATCACTGTCTCCATTTTACAGCAGGGCCACAGAACTTTTAAGTGAATTTCCCAAACTAATATATCCCCTTTTTTGTAGAGATCATATCCCCAAAAATTTACAGAAACCTACAAAAACAGGTATGCTTTGGAGGACTGAGGGAATGCCTGCATCTCTCTATGTTTAAGTTTGGCAGTTAAAGTAAGTCCTTCAAACTTCTAAACTCATTCCAAATTTTCATAGCTGCACAGCATGCAGCTGAGAGAATGATTTGACTGCAAAGATCAAGATGGTGTAAGCATTGTCCAAGAAAAATACAGTTGAAAAAGATTCTAAAAAAGTATCAGGGGCACTTTTAAAGTATTTCTTTAAAAATAAAAATCATAAAGCTGCCTCTGTTGACTCCTGCTGTTAATGTGCTTTTATTCAGGCATTTGGAAACAATATTACTTTGCAGAGTAGACAGCTACTGTCAAGGGCAGTTTTCTCATTTGTGGTCACTTGTTAGGTACTGTGAATTTGAGAACAAATAATGTGCACTCTTCAAGATGGCAGAGAAAACAGGCCCCTGGCTGCACAAAGAGGGAGAATAATTGAAAATAGTTTGCAACTTTGATGCTTTTGAAAATTTTAGTGAGGTAACTTTTAATTAAAGCTTGAAATAAACGTTTAACTTGTCTTGCCATATGAAGTTGCTTCACAGACATTAATCAGCACACATATATTTAGCAGCTGCCATTCAGTGTAACATCCATGTCTATCATTGTCTACTTGAAGCTCTTTTCATGCACTTCAAGTGTATTATGAAAGAGCAATTTCCTTATTAACAAGCAAACTCTGATTAAGTAACTTAAGCAATTGCCCCACCAAGTACTGAAGACAGAAGACAAACTGTGCAAGGACCCTGGCTCCAGAGCACAGTTGGGAAGGACAAGTGAAATTGTTTGGGTAAAAGGGAAAGCTGGTACTCAGTGCCTCTTCCATTACAAAAGACGCAATCCATTCTTTTTGCCATCCTGCAATGGATGCATACAGCTTCAGCTCAATGGTATCACCAGAAATATATATGTGGATAAGGATGAATCCTTTGAAAAGTATTTAAACAACTGGGTTTATTCTTAAAATACGTCAAAAATTATGATACTATATAAGCTTTCTAAAAAATTTTTTTTCATGCTAAATGCAGTTTCTAGCAGTACAAAAAGTACCATACAACATAGTCTCCAGATCAATTTAAATTTCTTACAATTATATTTTGCATTTCTGTTTCTGTTACAACTGCTTTTCTGTTGTGGAAGAAATCCAATAGTACACCATTAGCATTATTCCATATATGCCATAGATGTTTTTAAAGGTCAATTTGTTTATAGGAATACTTCCATTGAGGATTAATGATGACACTGTTTTGACCTCTCCGACCTTGATGGCCAGGAATGTACTTTTCAAGCATCCAGAACTCCTCTTCACAGTTTGTCTAATCCTACATCTCCCCTGCCCTTGCAGGCTATTTACTGTTAGTGGCCACAATAGACAAGCAATAGTACCATTATAGGCTTCTCTAACAAAAGACTTTCATGATCATTTTCTAGTGGCTTGAAGATTGACAAGATCCCCTCCTGTTACCCAGATGCATTTTCCCCTCCTTCCTGGTGATTTCTTTTCTTGTTTCCAAGGAGGAAAGTGCCTCCCTGAGTAGCGACCTCTCTCTCTGCAGAAAGACCTGCTAGAAACAACAAACATTGCATGTTAAACCTCCTCCGAGAGGGCATTATGTACAAATGGAGTGCCAGGTCTTCTTTGATAAGGTGTACACCCGTGGCACAACTTAAGAATCAATTCAATTATAAAGACACAAAAATGCCTTTTGAAGAATGTTCCTAAGTGAGTCAGAGGCAGAGAGCACAGCACATATATGAGTCTGACTTTGCCAAAGTTATTTCAAGGGAAGAAGTTGCACAGAATTGCTCCAGCAGCCTGATTAACTAACTGGGCACTCATCTGCTGGTGAGATCCTGAGTGTGGAAAATAAAGTTATCCCCCTGGCTTTATCACATCAGCTGTCTTTCAATGCATTCAGAATTTCACTTTTCTGCAGGTTTTGCTTACTTTCTGTACAAAACCTGAGCTATCTGAATGACGTGTTTATTTTTCAGAGATGCAGAACATTTGTACCTCTCACTGGTGCATGAGAGCATGCCTGATAATAGAGCCCTTCATCACTGAGGCTGGGTGTTCAGAGAGCGAGATGCCCTTTCTCTGCCCCAGCCAGCAGTTACTTTGGGAAATTTCTGCTGTGCCATCTTTGTGCCTCATCTGTAACATGAGCGGGTCATGGTACCAGCCCACACTGGAATATTTTCTGAGGGTTACAAGTATTTTGAGATCCCTCATAAATAGTGGTGCAGATTTGAAATAATAATAGAAATGTTAAAGTTTATTTTTTGTCTATTATTCATATGTGGAATAAAAGAGAGAAGACCAGTGCTGACCTTTTCATATGTGGCACTTGACAAGGTAATGTGATTTTGAAATGTGCAATATAGTTTAACATATTCTGGACACTTTACAGGAAGGTCTACTTGACACGTTAGTGTTTTCTTTTCATTTACTAAGAATAGACATTCCTCTGTACTGTCATTAGTAGAAGAGAAAAAACAAGAAAGCCAGAAATGAAATTATTTCAAATCCTCAGATCTCAGTTCCTTCTCTTGCTGCAGGGCCGCTGATGTCAGAGGGTGGGGTGGCTGGGTGCCCGCAGGGTGAGGATTGCTTGATTCATCCTCTGTTGGAGCTGAAGGGCGAATCAGCTAAGGATTCCACTGAAGACAGGATGAGTAAAGAAGATTCTGTTTATATTTGAATTAGGCTTAAAATGAGATTTTATGACACGCACAGGGAGGTCTGCACTCAAATTTGGGGTTCATGGTTTAGTTTTGTATGTAAAGTTGTTTCCCCGAAAATGTTTGAAAATGTTGTCACAGGATTTCCATTACACTGGTTCAATATTTTGTTGTACATAAGACAATAAAGAGTTGGGCTCACACCAAGATTCCAAAGCACAAAGCTAGATCTAATGAGGAGGATCCAACTTCTGCTGAAATTGAAAAACATAGAGATTTTCAGTTGAGTCAAGGTCACCGTGTTACTTCTGTACTTTCCTTCATTTGAGGAATTGAATTTGTTGAATGTGTCAAGAGACCTATTCTCAGTGAAAAGCTCAGCAATACTCTAAGATCGAGTAATTACATAAATAGAAACTACAAAGTGCTGAAGAAGAGAACAAATTGAACTTTCCCTAAAATTGCATCGTTTTCCTTCTTGCTCTTTATATTTATATCTAATATATAAATATATATAAGAATGTAATTATTATAGTTAATTATATTATTACATATTGTATTATTATAATATATTAGATATTATACAGCATGACAACAGTACATATTAACATTATATAATATGTTATACATGTTTTGAATATACTCTGTGGCACCATTCCTGAAACAAGCTGGGTTTTGATAAAATGTTCATGAACTGCTGGGGTCAACTGTATTGTCGTCATTTGTTTTTATGGTCTCCAAGGTAAGTTTTTCATTGGAAAATTCTATTCCCAAATTAAGTTGATAGTCCTTCAATTAAAAAAAAGTAGATTGTTGATTTCTACCTCTAATGTTACATGGGAAGAAAAGGATCACGGCATATCAATGCCAATCTAAAAGCAATCAAAGCAATTCTGGATTCATTTACTCTCACTGCCTTTGCAAAGACTCTTTTTACAAGAAGAGTTAAACTAGGGCAAGGCAACAACATTTGTCACTGTTTTTTTCCTTTTTCTTTACTCGGTTGATCTCCTCCATTTAAATGCAATTAGTATTATCCTAATGTTGGCTTCTTATCCATATCCATGGCTTCTCATCTTACTGTTTGCTAATATGATCCTTTCAACCAAAAGGACATCAATACACTCAGCAAACTTATTAACATCTATTCTGTCTTATGGGGAGGCAACCAAGCTGCAAAGAAAGGAATGAGTCACTGGAAGCTGTGAGACACCAAGACTTTGATGCTGTAGGCAAAACAAGCTGCTTCATGACACAGTTTGTAAAATGTTTGCACGGGAGCAAAATTCTGCCAAAAAGCATTCAGGAAAGTTTACATAGTGCAGCATAGAGCATCCCACAGTATGTGATATTTACAGACATTTAACAACCACGAGCTTTCCTTCAACAGCAATGGTGCCTCCCTGGTAGGTTTTGATCTTGGATCTTTTTCTAACACGTAGACTGCAATTGCTAAGGTAAACCTCAGTCTCTATTCCTTTTTCAGTGCTATATTCAGAAGAAACATCTGCCAGTACCAGAAAGAATAAATAGACCACTCCAGTAAAGCCATGTGTCGCCCCTACTCTCTTGATCAGTTCCTTGGTGCCAATTTTCAAACAGTCTCAAAATCAGAGGAAGGAGTCATGCTGGCTCCTGCAACATTAGCCTGTTGGCAGCGTTGTTCCCAGATGGGAAAGCAGACCTCTAAGTACTGGGAAAGCCTTTCCACAACCTTGGCTGCCCTTGGGCTGAGGCACTTTAGAAGTCTAACTACATGCAGCTACACTGCACCAGTGTGGAAAGTTAAGGAGAATACAAGTGCCACTGAAATCTTGGAAGGAGGCAGAAAATAATAAACACTCCAAGTGAAATTTGGCCTGGACACATGTTATTTGGTCTAAGTGCATGTTTACATTTCTTTGAAATGTTCCTAAACACTCCCTCTGTCTGAAAAGAAAATTTCCAAACCATGATGAAAAAATCTGGTTCAGATCATGTGTATTGGTTTTAAAACCAGGCATAACATTGCAGCCAGCTCTTTTATCCAGAAAAGGTGCAACTGTCATATCAATTTAGAACTTCAGTCATGTTATTTTAAACCTGCATTAGTAAAACCTATAACAAAACATGTCTCTGCTGTCCACATCTTGCATCTGGAGCAAAGTTATGCTTAAGTCTGATCTCTAAACCCAGTGTGGAAATTATATCTGGTATGTTCTGCACTTTGTAACATGGTCCATGTGGACTTTTTCACTGTAGTGATAACACAGCTCAATAGCCCACCTGGTAAAAACATTATGCATTACAAATGACAGTCAAAAGAAGCTGGTGCAAATATACCAGAATTACATGGGAAAAGGTTGCAATGTAAGGCTAAAACCAAACATCTATATTTACAGGCACTATTTGGCACCCTACTTTTAGACAAAGATATCTTACAGTGTCATTTTAGAGGCTTAGCACTGGGTTTTCAAGCTGAGAAACAGCATAAGGCCACTGTATTAAAGAGCTGAAATTTTGCTGACATTATGGAAGCTCTTACTAGTTGGTCTCCTATCACTTGATAATAGTCTACAGATGCTGTGGAAAAACACTATCAAAAGGCAATTCTTATGTATAGAACCTCTCAAATCACAGCCAAACACGACTTCACACAAGTAATTCAGAAACTTATGTTACATATGGCAAAAGCATTTATAAACCAGGATTAGAAGAGAGAGAGGTGTCCAGATGAGACTCTCCTGTCACCTCTTTGCACAAGTGAAAGGAGTAAAGGGTCTTGCTGTGCTGGCACAGTAGGTCACTGTTGATGCCTTGTGGATGCCCACAGTGCCTGGTGTAGCTGAAATCACACCAGTCACACCAGAGAGGAGACTCTATGCTCAGGGTAGGCCAACAGTAGCACTAAACCTTATGATTTTTATCCTTCCTCATTTTAGCCTAGGAGATGAGGGCTCAAGGGTTCAGCCTTGAAAGCCTTTTTGTTGAAAAAACAGGGAGCCAAACTGATCTTATGGTGTGATGCTGAAAATAGCATCTTTTAACAGAAGAATGTGTTTCTTCCTTAATTTTACCCTTCCTGCAAAGTAGAGTGAAAGTTCTTGAGTCTGAATTCCTAGCTAAAACCAAACCGTACCATTAGAATTTGTGTGACACGTGATATGGACACGTGAATTTGTGCAAGGCTTCAAAGGAGCCTTGGGATTATTCCTGTTGGCTCAGGGCACTGGGGCTGGCCAGCAGCCCTGGCTGCACTGGGCACAGTGATGTGGCACCCAACGAGTCTGATAAGCCCAAACCTCCCTGCTCCCTGATACAGAGCCCCAAAGGGCTTTAGGTGTTTTCTGTAGTGCTGTAGGTGTTGCTACATGTAAAAATATTTACACCCATTTTCTTGTGCAACACAGAGGTAAATCCTCTATTTGACCGATGAAAACCTCACTTTTTTTGCCCCCCAAAAAATTACATGAGAAAAATTTAGAATTGTACAGTGCTGCCTCCAATAACACAGATTCCCATCTGCAGTTTCTTCCCATTGAAGGACTAATCATACTGCTAAATGTTTGCAATAGTCACTATAAATCTACACATCCATTATATGACATACACACAGAAATACCAGCTGAAGTACTTAAAAATATTAAAAGCACCTGACAGATGTTGTAACCAGGAAAGAGATAAGGATACTTTGTAATTTGCTAACAAATTTAATTTTTCCAGGTACAATAGATCAGAAAATTCCATAGAAGGAAATTTTTTGTGTGTGTAGACCTTGTTTTTATAACTTTAAAACTTTAAGTAGCTGACATGGTGCCAACTTTTTGGGATAAAGAAATCACCTGTCTTATTTCCAAGCTGACACAACATGTTTTAAGTAGATGAAGGCTCGGTTTCATTACATTAGCAGTGTCTCTAGGTGCTCTTTGATGCATCCCTCCAGTGCTTAGTAATTTAGTAACAGGTTGGAAATGAGCAAAGGGGTAAAACGAGACTCTGTTGCCAGAGCAACCTACTGCACACCTCCAATTTTTGAATCAGCAGACAGCAGAAGTCGATACTTTGCCACAGAGTATGAAGAAATATCTTACAAAATGTTCTCTGAAAGCAAACTTGTTTTGTTCGAGGAGTGGCACTTCTAAGAAAACAATTTCCTAAAGATAGCCCAGATCTGCTATTATTGAGCTAAAATGCTAATAGGAAATATTTCGCTTTATTTAACCAAAAGTCTAGCCACTTGCTAAAGTGCAATGCCCTAGGAAATAATTCTCTCAGCAACTTTATATCCTAAAAAAGAGAAGCATTTTCTAATGATGTTGATGCTGAAATTTTGCTCTGTGTGACAGAGGAAAATTAAGAACAACAACAACAAAATAACCTGGTTTCATCATTCGAGTCAGTACATAATGCAGAAAAAAGCAGAACAAAATGAGTGAGAGACAAGTAAGATTTCTGCCTTCTCAGTATTACAAATACCAAGACGAGCCAAGGCCAGACTGCCTCAAGACACTCACCTGACTGTTACCTGGATGACTGGAAATTTTGTGCCTGACAACATTTCCTTTGAGCAGTTTTGCTGCTGGGAAAGTACTTTTCTATTGACCCAGGGGGAAAAGTAAATGCTTTGCCCTCAGTTTCTTGGTGGGTTCTAACAAAGTGAGCAAAGATATGGAATGAGCTGAGGTTGGACTGAGTTGTGGCCTTGCAGTTTTGTGATTTGTGTTTGGTCCTTCTGTTCCTCGACTGCCCTATCAGGATGCAAATCCTCCCACCTCATGAAAGACTTGGAAGCTTCAGGTGGAAATGTGAAGCCACTGCAGTGGAAATGCAAAGCCATCAGAGCATGGACATTGTGCTAAGACAGCCTCTACCAAAGAGCTTCTCTCTCAGCACAGTGATGGAGCCCACTTCAGTAATTGCATCCCATTGGATTTGCTCCACAGTACATTGGGATAAAGACTTTAATAACACAGGAAGCAGCATTTTAATGATCTTTTGCCTGACTTTATATGCTGTTATGCACTGACTTCTACCAAAATCCTTTCACTGTTCAGAAAGAACCATATTTTAAGGGGTCAGAACTCTTGCAAGATATTTAAACTCCATTTTTGCATATTTCATGTTCACTTAAAAGCGCATTACCATCAGCTCTGCTTCACAATCCAGTTACTCAGAAATGAAATGGAGGTTTCCTGACAATCTACTGAATTACAGATTATTTTAACTGTGGGCAAATTCTTTTTCTCTCACCTCTCATCTCCCCATCAGGTGTAACAATTCCCAGGACCTATAGCAGCTTCCATCAAAGACAGCCAGAGTTTTGTCATTGCCTACAATAGCTACTGAAAGCTGTTTACTATGGGTATAAAATTCTGCCATCCAGAGCCAGAGGGTTTTTGCTGCCACTGTGACTGCCTGTGCATAGAATCGTCTTTCCTCTTATCAGCCCTTTGGTCTAAGCTACTCTGCTCCGTTTATAATCTGTGGCTGTACAGAGAAAACCTCAGAAAGGGCAGTTCATCACAGCTATTTAAACATGTATCTTGGGATGGGATGCAGTTCCCTCGAGAGGTGTCTGTTTCTCTTCATCAATAAAAAACAACCTCACCGCCTAGTTTAGACTCCACAGCCAGCTTTCAGATGCTTGGGGTCAATGGGGAGAATCCCACTCAAAACCTGATGGAAAAGGAGTCAAGGCCCTGCAGGGTCAATGGGAGCAGACCCCAGTCCCTAGCAGAGCACCCAGAACGTGGGAGGCAACAAGCAAATGAATGACCTCTCTTGGTGGAGAACTTCGTTGCTTTGTCCAGCACTTTTCTGAAGCATAAATCTGCTTCTCCTCCCCCAAGGAAAAGAATATGTCAACAGGCACTTCACTAAGGGGAGTTGGAGAGAGTCGACTGGGCAAACCTCTGATATTTCATCCAGGACATGCGCACAAAAGTCCAAACTTGCGTCTCTCTGTGCATACATATGATGCTTACAATATAAATGGCAGCACACAGGGGCATTTAATGACAGCCTGAAAGAGGATGCACCAGGCAGTGGGGCCCTGCAGAATATGTATTCTCATCAGAGCCACAGATGGTCAAAGCAGACAAGACTTTCAAAATCTCATAACTGATGTAATTTTTAAAAATACCAGAACGGGACATACGGAAATACATCTCCATTCCCCTGCTCCCCTGCACTCTCCCAGTTTAAGCCTGAATTACTGTACTGAACCAAATGCAGCTATCCTGGCATAAGACTGGAGACAGTAAAGAAGAATCCATCCCCTGAGATTTAAAGCATTTGTAAAGAATTTTCAATTTTTGCTAGTATCAGTCTGAGTGCTCTAACAACTTGTACAAATCACAGAAAGGAAAACAAAGAGGTACTCATATAGATGATCTTTTTGGCAAACTGAGTATGTGGATGTGTCTGAGAATCTGCTTGCATACCTTTAATACATGGACTTAATATCTTAAGAATGTAACTCCTTCAAATTCTTTAAATTTCAAGAAGGTTTTACTTTCTTTTAAGAATGGAATGCATTAATATCTATGTAGATAAGCAAATGCTTCTTTAAGCATTAAACTCTTCTCCAAAGAAGAATTAAAACATGAGATTTACAGAGTATGTATCCTAAAGTATCACCAGAGCAAGAAAGGGAAAAAAAAGCCAGTGCTGGTATTTTCAAGCACTTCTACTAATGTGCTTTTATGAACAGAGCAGCCACACTTGCTGGCTCACTAACCCCAAGATGCAGATGCAGTTGCACTGCATGCAAACATATAGAAGGTGGACAAAAGGGACTCAACCATGGAAAATATTCTGTGAAACTTGTGGCTACAGCACAGATAAGCAAATCCTAAAACTGTTGAAGTATTTAAGATCAATGATAGTATTTTAACATCTATCAAAGGCAGGCATAACCACTGGGCAGTGAGTTAGCAGTACTCAAAACTTCTATTTATCAAGTTTGTCAAGAAGTATTTGCTAAACCATTTATAAAGCCAGCTGCATTCTTAATTTGAGTTATGTAAGTCATGCTGATTTCTAATATATTTTATATATGTAATCTAGTTGCCTATTTGTATTTCAATGTTACTTTTTTTTAAAGATTCCAACTACTAACAGCATCTCAATGACTGCATCACAATATAATCTGACCTGCATCTATGTGCTCAAGAGCTTAGTGTGGAACTGTGTTAATACCCACTAACATACCCTACTCCCTGTTTGCCTTTATGGGAAACCAGATACACAAGAAAAAAGCCTCACAGTCTTCCAGAAGAGCAATTGTGCATCCTACCTAATCAGGCTTTGCCAAGGACATCACATTCCCTCACCAATTTCTTGGAGGGCTTTGATATGTCAGGCAGATAATCTCAGTTGTTGCAAAGGCACCATTGACACTGGCATTGCTACGTCCTCACACAGCTGGGTTTTCTAGGCAGTGCTCAAGGCATTTAGGCATTGAGTTAGGTAGTTGTAACACCTCCGGTGAGTGAAAAAGCGTCACACCCAGAGTCACATTCATCACAAAACTCCTTCAGTTCTGTTTCTCAGACTCAGCGACACCTCCATAAAAACTGTCATTACTTTGCAATTAAAAGTTCTGTTTCTTGGTCCCAGTTCAGTGTAGGCTTGGACAAAAAATTAATTTGTTTGCTTTTGAGACTTGTTAGACCACAGATCCATCAAGACTGAGGGAAAAGGAGATCCAGTCTGTTCCCTCTTGCACAGAGAGGATGGTTTATCCAACTGCATTCAGCCACACCTGGGTAGTCTCTCTGAAAGCAATGGGTGGCGCAGATGTCACTGTGAGTCTAATTTGACCTGTAAAACCTTAAATTCTGGTGATAATGTGCAACAAGGAAAGAAGCCAGCTGGAGCTAGAAGCAGTGGCAATTAGAAATAAACATCTTTGCACCAGCAAAATAAACACATTTGATGTGAGAAATCAGTGAGAGACAAACATTGAAGCCCCTGATGTTACCCTGACAGTCCTCTTTTCAAGGGAGAATTATACTTTTTTTAAAAAAAAAAAAAACTGCTTACAGATTTTCTTGCATGGGAATAATGCAAGTTCAAAACCAAAGGGTTTGATATAACCCATGAACAGGCACAGCTGGAAGGCAGAGATCAGGATGAACTGAACAGCAGAGCCTGTATGACAGAGGGAAGAAAAGTGGTGAAAGATTTCAGTTTTAGTCAGAACAGAGCTTGGCAAAAATTCTCTTTCAATTCTGTTCAATCGTATGCTTGAGTAAGTTATTCACCCAGGCCAGTAACATCTGTTCAGGAAAGGGGCCAACTCTAAAATGTGTTTTTTCATCCCACAAAACAAAGCGTAATCTAAGCTATAAATATACATGTTTTTACTATGCTGGATAAAGTATCTCAGGAAGAAAAAAAAATCTTTAGTTTAGGACTTTTTTGTTTCTAGAGACATTACTCATCTGATCCTGGATCCTTTACATATTCAGGAGTCTCTTTGCTTTCAGCAGGATACTTAGGACTACAGTGAGTTTTCTCAGACTCAGAGATGTTCTTGCCCCTTATGAGATCAGAACCGCCCAGGTCCACTCTCCGCTGACGCATTTTTCACATTGTGACTAGTAAGAGCCATTTAGTCTTTCTGACACATCATCACAGACAAAAAAACTCTCCAAAAGTCCCATTGTCACGTGAAACTAGGGACAAGCTTCAAAATAATTCAAAATAAACAGAAAATAAGACATTTTCCTCTATGGATTTTTTTTTGAGATGCTTGATGAGGTCAGTATATTTTAATGAGACACTTCCAAGCAGACACACACACACAAAACAAATATTACAGTACCCCTTAAAAAAAAAAATTAAAACTGATAGATGAGTGCTTGAAGCTGACCATGTAGTGGCTTGATAGCACAAAAGAAAGCAATCTGCAAGCGCAAGTCTGTTTTTTTTGGCAGCAGAAGAACTTGCTAATGGATTCATCATTTTCTGTTCCGCATAAGCATCAAACAAAAAAACATTTAGGGCTCTATTCATCTGAGTTTCCGGGTCTTAACTTGCCAGCCATGGAGGCTCTGTGGCTTTGTGCTCCAGAGCTCAGGTCTGACTCATGTTTCCCAAGTTTGGAAACGAAGGCCCCACAAGATCTGGAAATCGTTGTGTCAATCCTTGTCCTCCCTCCAGTGCCCCCTGCCTGCACTGCTGCAGCCCTTTGAGGTCCTACTGACCCTACCATCAGTGTGGCCACTGACCATCTTCTCCTGGTCTCCTCACCCTGTAACAAGTTCTGAGATGGCAGCTGACTGATGGCAACAGGTCTTGAAGCTGATCATCCACGAAGAGTCACAGAAATGAACGCACCAGTTCAGAAGAAACTCGCTAGAAAATTAATTGCAATGAGCAACAGAGAACTGGAAGGGCACTGAAGGAGAAGACTTCCAGCAAGCAGCAAACAGGGCACCAGAGAAAAAGCCTTATTACAAAATATTTGGCTTCCTAGGAAAAGGCTTATTAGTGCAGAGGCCGTTAACTATGTTTGCACATTACTGTGCACATGTGGGAACACGGCAAAATACTGATACCAATAAACAGATCATGCACTTGGAACACTTCATCCACTTCAAAGCAAGAAGCACCTTTGCCTTCTGCCTTTTCAAAAACATCTGAAAATAAACAATGTGAAACCACAACAGCTCATCTTTACTTTTTGTAGGGCACTCACACGGTGTCTAATGTCCTTCAGATGAGTATTTTCTTTTTAATACATTGGAATCAGCAAGATGGGAATTTTTCTGAGGGAAGGATGGAATAAAGAGAAAGGGTCTTACTGGAAATCACTTCACCATTTACTAGCAAAATTCTTCACTGTGCAACAGCAATAGTTCATGGCAGGGGCTAAAATTACAGCATTACACTGAAATATGTCATTAGGGTTGGCTTGTTGCTGTCATTTTTACCTTTAAAAAACTGACTCTCTACAGAACAATTTATAAGAGATTTCAGACACCCAAAATATTACTTTAACTCTACAGAATCATATTTTAGATGTCTTGTTTCACTGATAGTTGCAACAAGGAATGCACAGAATGATCAAATCACATATAAGTAGCAGCAATTATTGGTACATTTGAGATGAGCACAGCATGAAGGATAAGTCTAAAGAAAGATTAAGACCCAAATACTGAGGGAGGAAAAAAAAAAAGAAAAGATTGAGCAAAAAGGCCTGAAAAGCAGGAAAGGACTCGCTGTCTGCAGGAAGCTTATATTCTTGTGTGAGTGTGAGTGACCCAGTGTTGGCTGGAATGTTATCTCTATGTGATCTACAGAATTTTTCTCTTAACTGTAGCAACTGAAGAAGAGTGAATTAAAGTCTTAAAGAGAAAAAAATCAATAAAGAAAAAAAGGAAAGTGTGACAGAAGAGCTTTTCAATGGCTATATAAAATGTCACTCAAATGATCATAGGGAGAAACCCAACATTTCTGTGCTTGCAACAGAAATACCTTGCAAAAAACCCCCCAAACCAACCCAAAACCAAAAGACAGGATCCTTTTCCTTTTGTTTTGAACTACATTTGTCAGTGAGTCTCTCTATTGCATCACTAGGGCTACTTATTAGGTCACAGTAGTCTTTTCACTGATGCTTCTAGCTCCCAAAGTAAACTTCTGCTTGTTCTTCCTTTAGGATCTTGAATTTTAACCCAATTTATCTGTTGGAATAGACAACATTTAGCTGGAAACTCCAGCGAAAAAGTCCAAAGGATAATATCAGGCTCCTTGCAGCCTTGTCAAGCCATAAAGGTCAGTGGAAAGGTTTACTCCAACCACCCTTTCCTGCAATTCAGTTTTATCTTTAATAGAGAAGTCCTGCTCTCTGTGCATCTAAGAGTCACCCTTTAATAAACCTTTGTAGGTTCCTTTGGTTTGAGCTGCACTGAACCCTGCTGTTCAGGCTCTTGCTATAAATCTGTAGCCCCTAAATAGAGCACCTCTCTTCTGCGAGACAAGGCTTTATATACCTGCTGTCTGCAGCCAGCTGGAGTATTTCCCTTTTCCCTCCAGACTTGTCTTAACCTTTTCCCCATCGGCTGCATGAAATGTGACATATCTTTCATTACAACGTGAAGATTAGTTTTTTTCTTAATCAGTAGGAATTTGCCATTTGTATTCTACTGGGTGATCAAGATCCTCTTGCAAACTCAAGGCATATGAAGAAAACATAGAAGGTCTTAGGTTCACCACAGCAGTGACTACCATAGTAATCAAAATAAGCAGGCCAGTATGTCCACGTGTTCCCAGCTACCATCCCTGCTTGCGAGTTCAGGAAAGGCAAACCCTCCTAAAACTGATAATTTTGAAAGCTCTCAACTGAAAAATCAAAGATTATTGCAGTAGAGTATACAGCTATAAAAATAACCTTCCACCTCCTCTTGTCTGCCAAAACACAATAGAAGACCAAGAAGTCCAAGTCCAAAAGGACAATTAACTTTAGAAAAGGTAAACACATCCATGAGCATTTGAGAATGATTGCCAAAACAAGAGTATCCTTTCTTAAAATCTAGGGAACAGATTTTTAACTATTTTTCAGGGTTGAAAAATATAAGCTACTCAAAAACATAAGACCTGGAACTACCTCTGTTTGTCATTGAGAGGAAACAAAAAAAGAATATGGTGTCTGAGAAGCTTGAACAGAAGAAAGGCTTTGTTTTTAAACAGAGCAGAAGAATAAATGATATTGCTTCTCAGCAATAATCTACCACCCACCACTGTATCTGTTCATGAGGAGCTTCTTTATAAAATAAGCAGATTTACAACGAGGTTCATTCTGTATCAATGGAATAATTCCTGTCTATTTGATAACACCACAGATCTGCAAATGCCCACTTGTACCTACAGGCAATTACCTCATCATCCAGCCTCTATGATGGGATTTACCTCACTTCTGTGCCCATTTCTAACACAGGTGAAGTAACTTTCCACTTACTGCCCGAGGTCACACATCTGGTAAATGATTCCAGAATAGACTATGGCTCTCGGCACAACTCAATAACCCCTTGGTGTGTGATAATAGAAATTTGCCCAAACAAAAAGAGAAATGTATGAGCAAGAGGTAGAAATGAGAAAGCTGGCTTTAAAAAAAAGGCGGTGTTAAGTGTGTCTCATGTGGTTTTTCAGAACCAACTGTTTAAATACACAAATACTGCTGTTCAAATTTCATCTCTCTACAAAGTTCAAGGGTCAAAAGCAGGCCAAATATGAATCACAGGTCCCAATGTTTTATCAGATACCTGCATTACCAGGTGCTGAAAAATGTTGGGTGTTGGGTTTTTTCCCTTAATTCTTTCTCCTGCAATCTCTAGCACATCAGTTTCATAAACTGAGTCAGTTGTCATTTTAAATTATGAAAGAAAGAAACATTTATTTGTATGTTATAAATAGGTGGATTATTTAATAGTGCTACCCACATTCTTTTAATCTTTGGCTTGGAAATAGAGATAAGTTCCCTAAATGCAGCCAGGGTTTACATCTAATATACATAGACATTGCTCACTTGTAAATCTCATCTATTTTCCAAAATTGAGGTTAAGGTATCTGAAGGTCACTAAAAAAGGGATAATTATTGTTAGGACTTGACTGTTCCTTGGACCTCAGCCTCAGGTGCAGTCATTTAATTTCATGAACTACCAAAGTAAAAGTAAGCAAAAAATCATTTTTCATTAATACAAAAATTTTACAGACGTGCAGCCTGTAAAGAAAAATACTAAGCTTTTATAGAATTGCGAATAAAGAGAGGAAGTCTAAAAGATGTTCAGTGAAAAAACTGAAGCTGTTTTCATTAGCATTTGCCATGTCCTGCAGGTGGGATTGCTGCCAGCACCTGGTGTGGGAGGCAAAGGTCTCAGAGGAGAAGATATTACGAGGGCAAAGTGTGCCAACAGGTGCAAGGTATTCCTTAGAACTAGGTGCTCAGAATAGGACAACAGACAACAGATTGATGCACCAGGTAGATGGAGGAAATATCTTATTTACCCGCTTTGTTTCAGACATTGGGAATATTAGTTCAGTGGGAAAAATAAGTGTTAATTAGTCTAGTTACCATAATTGCATGCCTAATGGTCGATGGCAGCATCTCACCCCAGGAGAGTCTGTCACACAAGCAAGCTGAGGGCTTTGTGGGATTGCTGAAAAGATCTTTCTCATCCCAAATGCTCTGTTAAATACTTCAGGAATAAGCCCTCCCCAGGTTAAAACCAAGTCAAATGATACACGTGGAGCATGTCTGGTACAAAGATTTCTCTGGTACTCACACACGTCCCATGTGACAGCTAGGAAAGGCAAGGAGTATAGGTTGTTGCTGGTGGAGAACAGGTTTACCATGCATAACATTTGAACAAGTTAGGCAGGTTTAACGCGGTCATTTCATATGTCATGACAACTTAAGAGCAAAACAGTCACCAAAGCAAGTATTACATCAGAATTGAGGCGGCTGCTGGATACTGGACACGGAAGGGTTGTCTCATAGAGAAACACAGCCACTACTGATCCAATGTCAGGGATCAAGCTGAGCTGGTATTAGCTCATAAATAAGTAATAAATGACAAGAATTTTATGCCAGCTATGTTGTCACATAGTGAAAAATTAAAATTCTGTGTTTGAATGCACATATATTGCATTTATCAAGTACAAAGGAGGTCAGAAGGCTTCTCAAGGCACTCTGATTTTGAGATAGCTTCCCAGTGCAAATACTGCAAGGAATGACCCTGAGAAGTACAAAATGGCATTAGATATATTTACTAGTTTTCTATTTAAAATCAGGAATTTCCCACTAAGAAGCCATTTGAAATTTCTTTCTATGACAATTTTTTCTTTCTGTTTTTCACAGTGGAATGCAGCAGCTGGCTGCTCTCTTTGGTGGTGCCCAGAGCAGCCCAGTAAATCCCTGTGAACTAAGGGAGAGGTCTGTCACCCAGGCAGGAGTCCAGAAACTGAGAAACACCAGTTACACAAGAGGGAGTGAGAGCAATCCTGAAGTTCCAGCTCTGCCCTGGGATGTCAGAGCTGGTAGCTGGCTACTGGGAGCCACACCAGTTTCCACTGGATCTTGGTGTGGTTTGACAAGTTTGTCATTGGAACTGGAACTTCTCCATTTCTTACCAAATAGGAATGTTCTGCTCCAACCATATCCTACTAAAATATTCCTTTCCATCTCCAACAATGGCTCTCTGAAACTTTGAAGAGATTTTGGGGTGGAGGGAAAATGGGAGGATGAGTGAGAAGATGTGAGGAGCACTTCAGGACAAGGGAAAGTTAGAAAAGTGAAAGTATGGAAAGGGAGGGAAAGAATACCCTTTGACACATGAGAATATAGTAGGGGAGCTACACCTGGGGAAAAAATTTGCCAGCAGAGGTAATCAGGGAAGGAAGGCTTTTTCTCTCTTCTTACACAGTACTTTGATTCCTGAGTGTTCCATCTAGCATGTGAGGGCTGCAGCATGGTGGCTTTGCATTTGCTGTATGCAGAAGGAGTGGAAGGTCTTGTCCCAGTGGGATTGCCAGAGTGAAACTGAATTTACAGTCCACAGCAGCTCCTATAGTCAAGCCCAAACTAAATTCTCAAGGGTTGAATTTAGCTGGGAGCTCAAGAGCAGGACCCACCTCACAATCCTAGCACCGGTTCCTTATCTCACACCAGCATCCTCACAACATCTTTCCAGTGAAGTATTCTTTCTAGATCCCATCACCCAGACAGAAGCAGGAATACAACTTGAAAGAAGAGTGATGCCTTCTACCAAGATATGCTGACTCAATGACAGCCTCCTTCTGTCCCCTGGCAGGGGAAAGAACACCAGCTGCAAAAGAAAGAACAAATAGAGATAAATGACTGGAGTCACATGCAGCTTTCTCAGTCATCTTTTGAATGGTGAAACATGAACACAAGCATTGCACCCTCAATTGGCCGAGCTGGAGCTGGAGCCTGGCTCTGCCCTGCCTGCACACAGAGCCCTGCAGGAGCAGAGCAAGGTGGACGCAGCCCTGTAAGTAGCCCAGCCACTCAACATTAGTGAAGGCCTTGGTTTCTAAACACTGAGCTGCACCGAATTTGAATGCTCCACTGATGACTGAATTGGTTAGGAATACAACTGAACAGCGGGCTGAATACCCAGCGAGGTATTGTGGGTAATTAGAGATTAATTACAATCCCATAGTTTGTATCATGGTTCAGGGTCAGCACGGGGTCAGTGCACATGGCAAACTTAGAGAGCTGTGACTGGATGGATGACGCCAGCTCGGAGTGGCTCAGCAAAGTGAAGCGTATAGAAATGAGGAGCCAGCGAGGCTGGGGAGTGGACTCACAGCCAGGGCACTGGCGACAGCAGTGACACTGAGTTGTGGGGCCTGGAGGCACTGAGAAAATGTTAACAAGCAGCAGAGAGAATACAGCTGCACTAACTATCCAACTGCAACCCTGACTTTTCCAATTAACCTTTTCCAGGCTTTCTAAAATTTGAGAAATCTGGGGCACTGTCCTGTTGTCAAAGAAAGCTCTTAAAGAAAGAAAAATAGTGAGGAAAACTGCCAAAAATTTAAAAAAAAAAAAAAAAAAAAGGGGGGGGGGGAAGGGAAAAGGAAATGAACCTCTGCTATTTAATATGGCTATTAAATTTTTATTTAAGGCTAAATCCAGTAAAATGTTTTGTCAGGCTGTAGTGAGCTTTTCAGTAGATGGCATTCATAGGAAGTGTGGAATATAGGCTTGCAGTTCAAAGCCCATTTATCATTAAAACCCTTCCCCTCCCATTGCCAAGAACAATTTGTCATATTTTTATCAACAATCAAGATATGCAAATAGCCTAAGACAGCTGAAAAGGCAAATTCATAACCCCAATATGCAAAAGAGACAAGTGATAATGTAGTAAGTGGAAGATACAGAACAGAAGCGTTTGGTGGAGAGAGGAATAAATCAATATAAAACTCCCAAGTGGTCATTTTTGGCAGTTAATTATTTGCAGGAAGTTTTTCTCTTTTAAATAAACCATTTTTTTTTTAAAGATCATTAAACTAAAAAGTGAGCTTGTGGCATTCAGAGGAGGGTGAAGAGGAGACTGGTTCTTGCAAGGGACAGCTGGTATGTAGAGGATATACCCGTCCTCTTGTGTGCCCCCAGCCGTATCTGCAGGTGGCTCCGGCCGCTGGGCCTTACTGAATGAGGATCTGTGTAAATTCCCAAACATATGAACATCAGTTCCTTTCTGTACAACAAGGGAGTATTTTCCCTTCTGCCTGGATTTGATTTCCAGAGGCATCTGTGCATTTGCCTGATTCTTGCCCAGTGCTAGGAAGCATTTCAAATTACTCTTCTTAATTTCAAGGGTGGCAGTAATATTTATGCCATTTCAATAATAGAAAAAAACATTCTTCATTTTCTTTTTCAGCTCTGGTTTCTGGATATGAGGTTCTTTAGAAATGTAAAGTTCCTGATCGCATCGACAAAATAATACTGGCGTTTTTCTCATAGTTTGCACCCATACATATCAGAGCTTTAAAAACAAAAGCAGGTCTCTAGAATTACTTCTGCTGGCAAACTGAAAACAGTGGAGAAATGAGGTGAATTGACCTCAGTAATGCAAGAGGCAGGAGCAGAGATGAGATTGTTACCAGTCCTGACTTCTAAACCAATACCCTTGCACCAAGCCTCAAGGGTAACAATCCATAAGCAGAATCATCATTTTTACTTTCTGATATGCTCAGGATAATCTTAAAGCTCTTCTTCAGATATCTAAATCAGAGAAATGAGCCTATAAAACCCTCTGACTCCTGAGTGGAGAGAGGTGGGAACGGCCAGAGCAGCTGACTGCAGTAACACAAATGCAGAAAAGAGAATAAAGAGCAGTTCACCTGCCCAGAGGGCTGGATAGCCTGAATCTCCCATGGGAGAGGTTGGCCAGTTGGAGGTAGCAGCAGGGCTATTGCAGAAGGAGAAATGTTGAAACGCAGTAGTTTGAAGACCAGAAGTGGCAGTGATAGCAGCCTGTCGAGCACTTTCCCACGTGCTTCAGTCAGCTATCCCCTGAGCATCCAGAAGCCTTCTCACTTTTCAAGTCCAAACAGTGTTTCCTCCAGTCTGTACCCTGCACAAATGCTACACAGTTTACACAAAGGGATTTCACACCATAGAATAAGTAATATTCGAATTTCTCAGCTAAATACCAGTCCACTCTTTCAGTTGTATCAGATGAACATCACAGCTATTCTGTTTGTTATATTTATGAGGCTTTCTCTTACTTTCCCTAAAACCAGGTGATTTTGTGTTCTTTCATCCCAGGGTTACCAAGTCCCACAGAGCCATTACAGTGCAAAATCAAAGAGCTATTCTTCTGTGTTTAACATTCTAAAAATGAATAAAAAGGATACGAAGTGCAATCGGAAATCTTCCTTTAAAAATGCCTATTTTCCAGCAGTGTATAGGTATGCTTGGACATCTAAACATCCTACCCATGGCTCTGGGAACAGGGGGATTTCCTGACACTAAGCACTAACACTGAGAGCGTTAATGCTTAGTTGGGAGTGCCTGACCTGTGTGTGCCAAGGGATTAAACCGAATGCCACATTTCTGCTTACATACAGCACTGAGCTGCGATGGAAGTGAGGGGTGATGGGTTAAAGCGATGCTGGAGGGACATCTTTCTCCTCTCCCTTCCAGTATATCCAAAATTAATTTGTGATTAAACAGAGCTGCATGGCCGAGATGGTGATGCTCCCTCTCCAAAGATCACTACAGGTTGACCCTTTGTATTTCATTACCATGTCATTGCGTTCAAAGTTCAAACGAAGCAATGTCAGTCACAGAGACAGATGTGTGCACACCTTGGGCACACACAGACACAAATGGCACATACAAATTGCATTTTCTATCTTACAAGACTTTAACAGATTAAAGATAAGGACTGACTGGGTCTATAAGTTCAAACCTCCTAGATTTGGAAAAAAACAGGTCCATACTAAAGCCTAATAACTGCATTGTACCCAAATGCAAATAGCTGTCTTATTGTCTTTAAAAACCACAGAATTATGCATTTCCCTGTGACCCTCTCAGCCTCACAAGATACCAAGAAAATCTGATTTATAATTCTTAGCAATTTCAACAGAAGTAATTATCATCTGTGAATAACAATTATTTCATGTGAAATATGTTTACCGTTGTCTTCAATTTCCCTCTAATGTAGCCAGTGACCTACATTACACCTGTGCAGGAATCCAGCCCTGATTCACTCTTTGCCTCTGGAAGCCACCTTGGGAAAGTGTATTTTTGGCCTGATCCCAGTGCACAGTTAGATCTGAATGCTA
Organism: Dasyornis broadbenti; assembly: GCA_013397935.1. Lineage (NCBI taxonomy): Eukaryota > Metazoa > Chordata > Aves > Passeriformes > Dasyornithidae > Dasyornis > Dasyornis broadbenti. The sequence goes on from VZRN01002326.1 coordinate 1,637,804, forward strand.
TAGTGGATTTAAATGTATTCATTGTATACAAACACAAACTCTTTTGACTAATCCATTTGATTTCAGGGATGGTGAGCCAGTTTGTCCACAAAAAAAGAACAATTTTTGCAAGTGTTTGCTTTTACCCAGAGAGTTATTCTCCGGGGCACAAGAGAATAAAGGTTGCAGAGCATCCACAGAGATCTGCCATTTCTTCTACAGCTCTTTGTTCTTTTCATGCAACCCTCTCCAGATATAATAGAGCAAGAGAAAACATGGGCCAAAATGTTTGGTGCACTGAAAAAAAAAAATCACAAAAACACCACAGATGCCAGGATTCCTCCCTGATTTTCAAGAAGAATTGAGAATAACCTCAAGCAAAGATTTATCCTGCAGCAGAGGCTGACAATGAATTACCAGAATTACTTTAAGCAACAGCAAGAGAATAATGTCTTGGAATCAGACATTTAATGCAGTTCAAGTATGTAAAGCGTATTTGTAGAGTAATGGATAACTGCATGTAGTTTTCCACTGATTTTCCATGATTTTCAATAGAGCTGTGCATTTAAAAGCTCTGAAGGGACACAGCCTTTTGCAAGCTCTCTATCAGCTGATGCCAGAGCTGCATTTTCCCTTCATTTCTGCTGCAATACCACTGCTGGCCCTGCCGCCAAACTTGTGGCTGAAACATTTGTCATTCCCAGATCAGCACCTAAATGTAAAAGCCAACGGAACAACATGACAAGACTGGCCATATGTCATAATTTCCCCAAAATGATCATTGATCTATGTCTCTATAGAAGCTTCCAAAGGCGGAGCAAGCTCCTGGTGAGCACGGAGCCATAAGCCTGTGCTCAGACACGGAAATCTGGAGAGGAAAAACAAAGCCCAGGCACAGATCAGACTGAATGTACAGCTGACACGGGCAAGCAAAAGCCAAGGAAAGAAGGCACCTCCTATTCTAAGGTCCTAGGTGCAAGCGCAAGGAAAATCTTCCTCAACAAAGGAATCAGAAGAACAATTTCATTAAAGGGCAAAGAGGATTAGCTGCGCCACACCTTGGGAGCTGGAGACAACCAACCAAGCTGGCACGGCACTGCCGAGCACCCTGGCATTGGGTCCTGACAGCTCACTCCATCTGGGTCTTACACACAGAGAGCTCCAGGAATTGGCTGCATGGGCTGTTCCTCTTCCACAAACCTCATAACAGAATCTCTTCTGCCTTTGCAACTGTTGCAAAGATTATCATCCCAATGCAGTCTTCTCAGATTAGAACAGAAATTGATTGTTTTGAAATGTGAACTTTTGAATGCAATTTGAAATTTCCTAGAGAATGGAAATTCTGATTATCAATAGGTTCTATAGGACACTAGCAAGGGGCAGATGTGTTAAAAGGAAGAGAAAGCAGGCATAGCTAAGGACTGAATAAAATAAATTGAGTTAACACACAAAAATTTTATGTCTTGGACCTCTTTCTTAAAGAGAAACTCACTGTACCAGGAAAAGTTGCTTCAGTCTTGAAACAAAAAGTTAAAAGAACGTGCAATTGTAAAATTCTCTGAGCCCTAATTAGTGTCTTTTGCCAGAGACTTGTTCTTGTTTTGAATTCCTACTCCCATGCAAGGTGAACCAGTGTATTTTTATCATGTATACATGATTACATTGATATATTATTAAAACAAAGTAATCACTACTGTGGAAAAAGGTAATATAAAATAATTAATAAATAATTTGAAAGTAAGGAGCATATCCATATTTTACCATCCCTCATTCAACTACCACTAATAAACTTTATTAATCATCACTGCTGACCAGCCACTGGCTAACCACTGTGTTACTTGAGACTTCCCAGACCATATTTCAGAAATTTAAGAAAGACAACTCATGTTTCATGGAAGTAATTAGACAGGCCCAGTGGCTAATTATCTGGGAACATTGCAAGAATGATTGACTGTCATTTACTTACTATGAGATGAGGTGTATTTTTTCCAGGAATATATCTTGATGTTGCATTTATGCAAAAGATCGAGCAGACACATTCACAAAGAGGAGAGAGCAAGAGATCAGCAAAGCAATCCCGAGCAAGAGGAAGTCCTCGTGGAAGCATCCAAATCTGAGTCTATCAAATACTATTAGCAACATTTATAATCTTATCGTAGCAACCTTGCCATTCAAATTTCCTCACATCCTTGCACCATCCCAACCTTGCTCCCTGGCACTTGTGCCACTAATTTCAACAGGGAAAGGTTTGTAATACAGCAATGCTAGGACAGGGAAGATCGTGAGTGACAGGAGACGTCAAAGAGGAGAGAACTGATGGATCCTCTGTTCTCACTGCAAGGTTAATGCCCTTTGGCATTGTGATAGAGTCATGTCTTCTGGGATGTGACCTTAGCACACAGAGACAGATTTGGGTTTAAACTAAAATTTGCCTTAAAAATTTGAAGGAGTTTTCAGCCAACAGTAAAACAATCACATACTTTTCTTAATCAGGTGTGTATTTACTACAAACCCCTGAAACTCAATTTGGTAATTTCATTTCTAAACCAACTCCCTCTGGATTTTTTTTTTTTTTAAGTAATTTCAAAGAATCTTGGTTAGAAGCAGTGGAGAACAGCTTGCTGTCTAATATTACTTTCTACTTCATTTTTGCAGGTGGCATACCAGCACAGAAAAAAATTTCAGACCAAATCACTCTTCCATCTGCTTCTGTCTTTGGTAAGCATTTAAGCAGAACTTATTTTAATCTTTCTATTTGACTGACATTTTCTGAGTGGGAGAATGACATACAGTACCAGTTCACAATTCTTTAATGGCCAATTGAGAAATTAGAGAAAAATCATGATCTCTGAAAGAATTTCTGCTCCAATAAGATTAATACTGCAAACACTAATGACTTTCTTATTATCATTTCTGTATGACAGAAGCATCAAGTGACATTACTTTACAGGCAAAAATCACTGACAGCTGCCATCCTTAATCCCCGTTCAGGCCTGCTCTAGGCGAATCTTACATTCTTATTATTGTGAATTTGATTGAATAAAGGCAAGGTCAGCACTTGCAACATAGTCCCCAAATTCATACTCTAAAAACATGGATGACAAACACCTTTTTGTAAGATTTTAATGAAAACCCAAATAGAATAATGAATTTTACTTTTGCATGTACAGTTTTTGGGTAACTGCATGGACAGAGAAGAACAATTATCATGGACATTACTATTCTATGCTGATTAAATGGGTATTGTTGATGATGAAAAAATAGAAAAGGGATTATTTTAATTTTATTTTTTTAAAGAAATTTGCACACCTATTTTTTGTAAACAAATACTTCTTTTAAAATGGAAAAAATTACTAAGTTTACAAAATTTACATATTCAATTTCCAGGTTCTTCCTTGGCGGTCAAATAAATCACTTTTTTTTCAACCTCTCATAACTGTCATGCCAGTGCAAGTACAAAATCTACTTTTCTACTGGTAAATGATCATGCCAGTTAAGTAAGGCTGAGTGATTCATTTGCACTGTGGTATTCATGTACTATAGATAGGCTTCATAAAACCTTCAATGATTATAGTTAATAAAAGTGAGCTCCAGTGACAGCAAAATACACTGAGGGTACAATTAGAGACTAGGTATCGGATGAGTAATGAATATGAAGCTAATTAAAATTCTACTACTCACCAAAAAATGGCTGCTAAAGTGTGATTCAGTACTCCTAATCATTCTTTAAAATATTATAACTCTACGTGTAAATAAACCCTTAGGTGGTTCATTACCTACTTTATATAATGGGATAAATTTCAGTCTTTAGGAACTTATGGATGTTTTACCCTATTTCTAAAGGCCAGACATAATTTGGCAGAATGGACACTTAACAGAACTCTAAATACCTATTTCTGAATATTTGTTAATAATTTATTTTTCTTATATATGTCAATGCACCTGAATTAACTGGGCTTGCAACTTGGCGACTAAATGTAAGCCAATAATTTATTGGGCAGGCTTGTGCCATCATTTTCTCTTTGGAAGTCTTGATGACTATTAAACCTGGACATACAGGTCACATCATGTAGATCTGAAAAATTTCCCAGACAGGTGAGAAAATCCAGAGGTGAAGGTACTTCCTTGGATGGTGGACTCTGTCCAAACCATTCTTAGTGAGCTTGGAAGGATGATACACTCTATTCTTCCATCCTCTATTTGTACCTCACACACAGATACTGAAGGGGTAAAACATGACATGATGGTTAAGTGCTGTAATGCCCTAGCAATACATTTTTCAGCCTTGGATGGTCATACTGTTTTCCATTTCAAACTCATTTCTGTATACGTTTCTTAATACATTTTTCACTTAAGTGTTTTTGTAAGCATTCTTTCCACAGTTAAGGGGAATTAAATCAGGAAACAAATCAGAAAACTGGTATGCCCATTTGCATCTGAACACTCTGACTTCTCAAACTGTTAGTTAGCCTTGGTATCTAACTCAGCGCAGGGTTGACTCACGGTGTCTGCTCCTACACATATGTATCTTAGGAAACGAGAAGCACAAGAGTTACAAGATGAAACAGAGCAGCCTGCAGAAGTCTCCAGAAGTCAAGTGGAGTGACTGGATGTCAGGTCTTACTTCAGCAGAAACTAATTCAGGTCCTGTTTGAGGCTCATACCCTGGTGTTGGACATTTCATCGGGCAGAAAAACTGCCTCAGACCTCCATGCACTGCTACAGCCAGGGCAGGGGAGTCACATCAGGAACAACTCTGGATTTCTAATCCTCTCCTAACTAATAATCAGTGCTCTACCTTCCACCGGCACAGGATTACCTTGGAAAACAGGAAACAATGCAAGAAGCACTACTCAACCAGATGTTATCCACAGTACCTGAAGGGCATTGATGCATGATACAGTTTTCACAAAATTGTTTCCCAAGTACACCAGAACTACTGAAAAAAAAAAAGGCACATTTCTAAATTATTATAATACTCTCTTCTTTATGGGGATGCATAGACAGAACATGTGTTCCCTCTGTTCCTAAAGAGTGTGACCCAGCTGTCTTTTGTGACCCATCTCAGTGATGCCTCTATGAGGGTAGTGGCCAATTAACCAATGCCTTCCTTCAGTGCAAGCACAGTCCTGTCACCAGTGGTTTTATTAGTTGGAGGTCTGATATTAGACGGAAAATGAGACAAGAATCAGTGCTGAATAACCTAAGGATATTGTTCTTTCCTTCCTATAGACAACAGATGTCACTGAAGAGCGACTGCACAGGGGCTGTAGTCACAGTGACACCAGATACACTTTTAATGTTTCAGTGGAAGCTCTTAAGGCAATTTACATTTTTTTTTGAAGGCGGAATAGTTACTTTTAACAAATGAGGATTGAACCTTTCCTTTGAGGTGTGCAGATCACATACATTTTTGTTATGGTCACATGGTGTCTAAAGCAGACTTCAAGAAAAAGAAGGAAACAGAGTCTGGACCCATCAATGGTCTGCACTGTTCTGGAAAGTTCCAGCAGTCAATAAAGCTTCAAAGATGTCAGCAAAGGGCACTTGCTATAGAAGTCAATGTTAGCTTTCTTTGCAATGGCAATGTGCTAGAAGGAAGAAAAAAATCAGCCCACCATTGTTTGAATCTCAGAGCAATGGCTGAATAGATCTGCCTTTGCTTTGTCTCTGTCTTTGACTTATTCACAGGTGTAAAGACAATCCTGGATGGTCTGAGGTCAAAGGAGACCCAAATGTCTGGACCCACCTCTGGCCTGTAACTTCTGAGTCTTCTAGGATCGTCTCCTAATGCAGAACTGGCAAATAGCAAATACTGTAGTGTGGATTCACCAGCAAATATTATGGTGTCAAAAGTGAATCTCACCTCTGCAAAACTGCAAAAGACCAGATTCAGAGCAGGAGTTAGGGCAGAGTAGGTAATAATGCAACTACGAAGACTCTTCTTTCCTTCTCTTTCTATCATCTAAGAAAGGGACAAAGAATAAATCCAAATGCTGCTCTCTTTCTAGACTGATTATGTTTACATACTGCAATACTGTGCAATGTTTGCTGAGAAAAATATTAGTAGAGAAGTTTGATTTCACAAGCAAGATTGATTTAACTTTGCCAAACTGGCAAGAATTACACTCTTTGGTCCAGCCCTAAATTTCCTTCTGAATATACCATCTCATGATAATTTAATTTTGCCAAGAACTATTTGGTGAAAACCAAACACTTGAATTTGTGCTCACCTTGCCAATTGCCCTGCCCTTTGCCAATAACAAAAGGTTTTAAGGTAGAAACTGGACTATTTAACCTTCATTAATCATTCATACTGTTCAAACACATCATCCAGTAACTGAAGAGGGGTTAATGGTAGCTAACTTGAGGCTGTTGTCAAAAGTAGGTTTAACTTTCTATGAACTCACTGGACACAAAGAATGCAGCCTGCTCACTATTCTGAATGTCACCAGCTCACAGCAAACTGATGACTACTAATGGTAATTAAATACCTCTGCAGCTATTTGTACCAATAACAAAGAGTTACTGTCAGAACTTGAATGAGGTCCATCTGCCCATTTTTAAAGAATGTTAACATTCTGTAAGTGATAAAGCAGATGGCAACCCAAAAAGAGGAGACAAAATCAAACTTCTGTATTACAGTCCCTTTCTGGACCTGCTCTGGAATCCCTAAGGTTTCTCCTCAATGACTGAAGTTTAAGAATAAAACTTGCATACAGATCTGCTTTTCCATGGCAGATTTCCCCACTATTTCTTTTTATCAGGGACTGTAAATCCTCAGTCCCAGTGAGCTGATGGGGAAGGGCCATTTTACTGCTGCTCTGTCCACCCTCACTTCACCACGGACATGGAACTTGTTGTCAGCCACATTTGAGCAGAGGATGGAAATACAGTTACTTCTCGTAGACTGCAAACTGTGTAGGGTCAACTGTGTGTATTTGCAAAGACAGTGCAAAGGTTCTTCTAAATTAGCCCAGTACAGTTTTATTAAATTCTCATGACATTTGTGAGCACGTATGGAAACAAACTTTTCTTCTCTGCACCTTTTTAAATTATAGTATGTATTTTTCTAAAATCTGTCACCCTAGGATTTACACTATATTCGGGAGAATTATTTAGACTGAATCCTTCTGGGTTTGTCCAGTTAATTTCATTTGCAGATAGATTAAATGTTCAACCATTTAGTGACTCTCCTTATTTATTCAGGAGGCAGTCCCCACACAGTAGGCAAAGCTTTGAATGGGCTTGGCTGTTACCCACTGCAGAATAAACACTTCATCCAAGTGACTCCTTGGTGGTAGCAGCTGGGGAGTGATAGGGAAAGTCAAAATTTCTGCACATATTTACTGTTTTTAACGACTCACTGGTCATAACAGACAAATTTATGCAAAACGGAGAAAAACACTTGTTTCATCTGCCACATCAACAGTCCTACAGTGCATCAGAGGCACCTCTATAACCAGGAGTCTTTCTGTTGGGGAAATACTCTCACTCTCTCTACCCATGCCCACATCTAGCACCAGGAGCGCCGGCTATGGCCCACCACTGCCCCATCTCAAATTCTTTTGTGATGCCCAGTCTGAAAAGACAAATTTTTATTGTCTCTGTAGGGTTGCCTTGACAAATTACAAATACACAACCCCTCAAGGTTTTTTTAAAGTAGCAAATAATACTACTGGCTGCGATAAATTTTCAGCTTTCAGCCAGAATTAGAAACTGTGAAAACACTGGTTTTGATTGCAAGATTTTCCTATTTTCAAAGGAAGGAGCAGCATTGCAATCATTAGTTTAGATGTTCTTCATATTTCTTAAGCTTCTGCCTCGTTATTAAATAATTACTCATACTTTTCATTGCTATGTTTGAGAAATGGTTAAGGATTTTTTTCCTGAATTAAAATGAATAAATTAGAATAATAAATGAAATTATGCTGTAGAGCAGGGAATGCTAGAGACAATTTAGAGATAAAATTCTCATCTTTTGTAGCATCATTTTCCATATCCCAACTCTTGTTCAGATAAAACCCAACTTTTCTTACGTCTTGATTCAGGAAGGCTCTAAGCATGTGCCATATAACAGTCCTGCTGCCCTGGAGAAGTGAAGCTTTCTGAGGTCAGCAGAACTATCACGTGCCCACAGCCAGCTTGCTGCCAGTCTTGCTAAATGAGGAACTGATATGATGTCTGAAATACTCTGCCTGCATTTGCATCTGCTGCTGGTGTTAAATGATGTGCTCATGTGGTGGCTGTGGCTATTACTGAGTCATACCTGTAAAACACTGTAATTCTGTGCTTGTGGTCAGACGGGACATGTACAAGTCCTGGGGTACAAATGTCCCTCTGTACCCACAGCTGCCTGTACAGATGTGTGCTTCCTTCCACCAAAACCTACAGAAGACACATGGTGACGTACTTAACCCATTTCTGACAGTCCATTTTAACCACTAGGAGTACAGCGATCTCCTGAAACTGCTACTACAAGCATGTATACAAAACACTATCAATTTCATACTGACTTGTATAGAAGCAGCAAAGTTTACTTATAAACAGACCAGAAATTCCATGATAACTCAGTGCAAATCCTTTGTTGTGTCAAATTTGTTTAAAAGCTTCTGGGGACAACACCTGGATCTACATTAATTCTGGTAAATTTAGTACTGTACATCCCCATCACCCCAGAAAACTGGCAGAAATCATGTAGCTAACATTACACTGGTGTCAGACTGTGTATTCACAAAAGTTGTATTAATTTACCTAAACTGACTTAAAGTAAACTGATGCAATTTCCAAGTGTTGATTGTTCTGATGGAAAGAAAGGATGTTTAAGGTGAAGGGAAAATGGGCCACTGACTCCACAGACCACTCAGTGTACAGCAGACTTCTTTCACTACCACTTGTGTTTGACTACTGTGCTACATATTTTTAATACAGGTGCAGAAATATAGAAAATATTAAGATTTTTGTCTGTTCTAGAGAGGTGTTCAACCATGCAGCCACCCGGATTCTGGGGGAGGAAAGCAGCTGTGGCCTAACTGGGTATTGCTGACCTTCAAGGACTGACTTTATAGATTTCATCCTCATCTCTTTGGCAGATGACAGCCCCCTCCCCTTGTTCGCTGTGGCAAAGGTGTTAGACTATTACGGACCCACAGCCTCACAGTACTTCACAGCCCTCACTGTACTGCACACTGAGACTACCCAGGACTTCGGAGACATAAGCTGGTGAGAGCTCAGACCCCACTACTTCAAAAAAGACCCCCAGGTACTAGAACTAAAGGAGAATAGCACTTCACATGAACTGAAGCACAGCTGACTTTGCACACAGGGAAGAGCAAAATAATTTTTTAAAAAGTTAACTGAACTTTTTGAACATCACCAACGGTTCATCTTTGAGATCACACTGAGCTCCCTGTGAAGATCTGGGCAGCCTCATATCCTGGCTGGCAGTATTGCAGCGAGTCATTACTAAGCAGATAACGATCCAAAAGGAGGAGTAAACCTCTCCTGTGCTGACGTAAGGAAACGTACTGAGATGTCAAACATAGGTGTTACACATCAGGCCTGTCTGAGCCTGCAGGCAATCACTCCACAGTCAGATACACTGTGGGCTTGCAGAGCCCTCTGTGAGCAAACATCACAAACTGCTCACAGCCTTCCCTGTGTGGCCAAAGGCTGATGCCTGAAGGAGATGCTGAGGACACTTCTTGTCAAAATGAGAGGGGGAATCAAACCTCTGCAAATATCAGAGGACTTGTCTCTCCCCAGGTCTGCAACCTTTCCCTGAAGGGAGGCTAAAAGTCAACATTCCAGAATACTAAAGCTGCAGGGTTACTCTGACACCTCTTCCTTGAGGAACCAATCATATCAAATTTTCACACTGATTTCATTAATTAACCAACTCAAATGCTGCATGGGTAGCTGTGAAGCTCTAACAAAGGCATGCACCAGGCAGACATGAGGCAGCCAAATGAAGTTACAGAACTTCTGCAATGAATGATTTCTCCCTGTGATTAGATTGATTAATATGCTGGTAGGCATTTGTTTCATTAGGGACAAACTGCAACAAACTGTTGATATGTCTGCAGGATGTGTATTAGTGCTCCTGAATGGGTTTTGAAGCTCATTTGTGAAGTTGTCAGGCTCAATACAGATAAACATTGTTTTTGATACTGTTTTTGCTGCAAGAGATTTGCAAATCACATTGTTAATCCATCTCTGAAGGGAAGAAGCATTTATTGTCTAAGAAAAGTGAACTGGTTAGATGACGTGTTTCAAAGATAAAGAAGTACAAGTGCACAATATTTTTCTCTAGAGAATGTTGGAACTTCTTCCTCTGCTCTGGGAAAAATAAGTAAACACTTTCCCTGAAACAGCAATAAGAAGCTCATCATGATAACACAGTTTACAAGAGCCCTATACATGTTCACACTGCTTTCTGTCTCACTGTGCTCACAAGGTTGTAGTTTAGTCCTTACAGTCTTCAGAACAACAAGATGCAATTTTTTGCTATTTAAACTGCACGTGACAGTTCAAATAATGTCTCCACGCTTGACTAGAGGTTGACATAACATATTAAACCCAAGCATCTAACTTGATCCTATAATGAAACACCTAAAATTTTTGAGACGAGTTCATGTTCTTTTCTCTGGCTAAGGAGCTCCCCGTCACCTTCCTTTCAGTTTGTTCAACTCTTCAGAAATTAAGATACTGTTATTTATAATCTCTGATATTGTTATTCTACTGATAGCATTTCTGAGGCTGCAGTGTGACTTAAGACAGTCATTTTGACTGTGTGCAGGACCTGTGTACATGGAATTATTTCCCCTTTTCCCAACAATTTTACCTGGTCTGATCAAAGGTGTTATCCACCCTTAAACCCCTTGTTTCTCTAATACCCTTAGACTGAGTGCAACATAAATGCAGCCCTACAGATAATTTCAGTTTCAAAACATCTTCTGAAATGCCTAAGCTCTTAGTGTGCAATAGACAAACTCACAGACATCTCCCCATAGAAGAATATTATTTGAAGAACATCTTTAAAAACATTTGCAAAATTGTTCTGGACATAAAAATAGGTGCTTTGTTTCTCACTGGTGAGATGAGACACGTGTGAGAACTACCAGCAAATTAACATATTCCATGGTCCAACATCTCTTGTCATAGTCCCATCACACATATGGACATATTTTATCCACAGGTGCAAAGTCGCACTGGTGCCACCACTGAGCTTATTCACTATCTTAATTTCTGAACAACTCTCCTGACAGCAAAATGGCAGTTTTTCCTCAAAACATACATGCAAATAATACCAGTCACGCAGAAATCAATGCTGAAGAACACGTAACACCACAGAAATTTATCAGCTGTGTTTGTAGTTCACACTCTCTTTGCAGAAAGAGCTGATCTTATACTTAAAGCAAAATAATAGAGGTCATGCAAATCACAGACAACAGCAATAAAGGTTTTCCTGCCTGTTTGTCCTCTCTGCCATAATTAGAGTATTTGCAAATAGGTATGAAATTCTAGCACCTTGAGTTACCCAATGAACCTGCAGAGACATTAGCAGCAGAGTCACATCACCTAACTTGAAGTCCATAATTCAGTCAGATAATCTCAGCTATCCCTTTTAAATCACAGACTTCTCCACAGAACAAAGCAAGGCACTGAAGTCCTGCTGCATAGGGTCAGCCAGAAACTTCTCTCCCCGGGCTGTAAAGGAGATACAAAATGACCAACTTAGCCAGCTGAGAGAGGTGCCTAAAGTTGAGGTATAAATACCTCCCCTAGGATGGGTATTTTTAGAAATGGGTTGCTAGAACTATTAATTCTAAAAATAAAAATTACAGCTTTACAGTTCATATTGCTACTTTCTATTTAGTATATAAGATAGTTCTGCTTTGACCCTCAGGTTTTACTGGAGGTTGTTTTGTTTTTCTATGGATAAGAATTTTCTCTTTCCTAAATCTGCCCCATCTTTTCTACAAATTAAGAAGAAGAGCTCTTGAGCTGCAGAAAGACACATTGGTAGAAGAAATTCAGAGGACCTTGTACAGTTTGCAAAGAAAGAAATTTACATCTCCTTACACCAGCCAGCACTGAAGAAAACCTTCTCAAAGAGAAACAGATCTTGAGCAATGTACACTGCAGAACAGAGACGGTTCTGTGTAATGCACAGGTTCACTGACATGCACGGCAGCAGGGATTTGTCAGAAAAAGATCCATAAGAAAAGAATGTTTTTTCCTCTGCCTGTTTCCATTCAGGTCATGAGATTGTGGGGAGCAGGATATGGAAGGGAGGAAATGCTGTTATCCCACGTTACAGACAAAAAGCCAAGTGGAAAGTCCACGTTACAGGCAGTGCTACACCTTGGAGACAGAAGCTCCTGGCTCTAAGCATTGAATCATTCTTCCTCCTCTGGATTCTCCTGGACCTCCATCTGCCCTTGCACAGTCACACTCAATAAATAGCACACGCTAAAACAACCCATACAAGGCAGGCTTTAGAGCCTTTGCTTTCTCTGCAGAGAAAATCACCCTGAAAACAGCAAAAAGAAGAAGTCATGTGTCAGGCCTGCTTTTACGCTGGCTGAAATGGAATGGTAAAACAGGGAAGCATTTCTACATGTACTTTAAGGAGCCCAGGGGATTACTGTGCCTTCTAAACAACACCCCTGGCAATTTCTCAAGCACAGTGAGCATGACCACTACTTGGTGCTTTGTGCATAAGCTCACACCAAGAAAGCATTGGTCGTGTTTCTGACATGACTGGTGCTTTGGAGGGCTCCTTGAATACAGTTATGTCTCTTGTTGGTTAATGAGGGCTTTGAAAAATTGCTCATCTCTGCCAGCACAAAAACAAGCATTCATGGAATGGAAACCTTCCCCCTTTAACTGAAAAGCTCTATGTAAGCAAAAGGTTGCTTCGTGTTTGACACTGTTTAGCTAAGCGTGGCAATGAGTGAAGTCTCCTGCCCCTTTACAGAGCTTGGTATTTAGATGCGTTCTCTTTTGTGCTAAAAATAACAAAGGCAGTATTTGGAAGAAATCAGAATAGATGAGCTGATACATTATTGATAGAAGTTTCAAGCAGCCTGCCACTCTGTTTTGTTATGTGGTTGAAGCTCAATTTTTAATGAAGCAACCTATGAAAATCTGATGGGGTGAAAAACATGACCTCTAAATGATACTGTACACAGAAGTTCCCATCAGAGAGCTGAACTGCCCTCTTTCACATCCCATCAGAGATTTACCTCAACTTGACCCTACGGTTTACAGGCATGAGAGACAATACCCTGACTCAGACAGGAAAGGTGGCATTAGAGGGATGCACAACTCTGAAAGAGGACTAAACAAACTGGCCTTTTCTCCTATTGTGCAGAGTTTCCATCATGTGCATACTGACTAATGCTTCATCCTATTAGAAACACACCTCCAATTTGTTGAGAACACATTTACAGAAACATTGTTTGTACAGAAAAATCCATGGGAATCATGCCATTAAGTGCACCAGGACCAGAACAGCATGACAAGGAGGTACACTGAATACCTAGAAAAGACTAACAGAAACAGGTTTTAAAACACATGAGCATAAGGTTAACAGAAGCCAGTTCTGGAGCATTTGTTCTCAATGATGCAAGAATGGAAAACTTATGCAACTATTCGGGGTGGGTTTTGTAAGGGGTTAAGTCTTTCGTCCAAAATAACTATTTCACTGTCATTTTGACTTATTCCTTATTCCCTACAACTGTGATAACATCCTTAACCTGCAATGAGAGAAACTGGTCTTCCATCTTCTAGACCCATTTTCTGAAATCTAGAAATAAAGCACATATAAATAATCCTCTTTCATTCAATTACCTTCTAATCTGATAATGAACCAATATGTGCTTCTGTTTACCAAAATACTAATACTTCCACTATGAATACTGGCTTATCTATAGTTGCTGCCCTGTATGTAAAATGTAATCTACTGACCTAGAGTAAAGTTACATTGATGATAAAAAGATGACATTCGTGGGGTTATATTCAAGAGTTAACTACTCAGAATAAGGAAAGAACTAATGGAAAATGCTTTCATAAAATTAATTATAAGATGTGATCTTATGTCAGGGAGATATGTATAAATGATTCAGCAACATAATATGTAAAAAAAGAGAAGCTCACCACACTTCACAGAGAATACTAAGTCATGAATACAGAACTTTCTATAGTAAAAGCCAAATTTTTCCCTGGCCTTCACGAATCAACTTTAATGAAGGCAATGGAACCACTCCTGCAGATTCCAAGAGGGAACTGGCTGTACAGGGCTCTCTACCTGCCCAGGTAAACTGTTCTTATTCAGTTCACGTCCTCAGAGATGTCATGGACTGGTGCAAAATCTCCGATCTGTCTTCAGTGAGATTTCTAGTTCTTGAATCAGCATTTTAAAATTCTTTAACATATGTTATTGCATTTCTAAATGTTTCTATACTACTACATTACTACTACTATAGAAACATGATACTACATGTTTTTCTATTGTGCCAATCTTCAGAAAAAAACTAGAAATACTATGGAGCATTCATAGGCACTTCAGAAGTGAAACTGTTAAGGTACAATACAAACATACTATAACCCTCCCATATTATAACTCATGAGCGTGAAAAGGTACTCCTAACATATTACTCAAAGAGCATCACTTGTTATCGGTAATCACTTCACAACAGAGTATAATCACTTTCACAATGGAAGAACAAGGAGAAGGCGAAAAGAGTGAAAGAAAAGAAGTAGAACAATACTTGTCAAGAAAAACGTCAAAATTAGAACCTTGATCTCCTCTGAGTTACACTACTGTAAATCCACCTAGAGCAAAGAGACTTTTGCTAAGTGTTGCATTCAGAAATCACCTGGCTCTCCAAAGTGACCTACATTCAAGTCATGCTTAATCACAAGACCCCCTCTTCTTGCCAGACTTCTGAACTCATTTCCAGCAGGATATCTTTTCTTTTTCCAATTTGTTTTAACCACTACACTTATTTGCCTCTTGGACTGAGATTTACAGACATCTCTTTTTAAATATTAAGCATCAAATTAAACCTCTTGTTTTGCTACCTAGCAGAATGGAAGAATGACCTCGTGATTAAAAAGGCTGGACTGGGATTCAAAACTCTGGTTTAATTCCTCGCTTCAGCAGAGGATCCTTGTATGACTTCATACAAATCACTTGCTAAATCTCTTTCCACTTCAATTTCTCGTCATAAAATAGGGATAAATGATTATATTATCACTGTGGCCATGCCATGAATCTTTGCACAGCCTCTAGCTGCCCAGTGCAATGGTGTGCCAAAGACAGCAGCAGGCTGCAATGATGACTTAAATTCCCTTCCTGGAAATTGTCCCACATACCTTGCTAGAAAGCTTAGGACTGCTACAAAATCAGTTAATATTATTTCCTTCAACCAGAATGAGAGCACATTTACAGAACGGGAGCTGAAGGAAGGCCCTCAAGCCCACTGGAGCAGGCAGAGCAAGATGTGCCGTGAGCACATGACGATTCACACACAGCCACTGCTCTGCAGTGGTGTCATTGCTATCACCACTCTTAGTGACTGCACCCTACTACAAATGTTTTATTTGTAGCAAGGGACCCCACTATTTGATATCACCTATCATTAGAGTGTTACAGCAACACAAGTTGGCTCAAGCTTGAAATAAATCTAACCAGAAATGGCCCCAAAGGGAAAATCTGCATCCTGCACAAACCATGCTGCAATCCCTGGGCTGCTCCTGCTGCCTGTGTCCTCTGTACCTGGCACAGGGCTGGCGTCCCAGGACGCTGCAGGGTGGTATGGACAACTAAACATGAGCAAGGGTGAACAACACTGCTCCACAAACCTGGGGTCTGGGATTCCCTCCCCCTCCCCTGATGCTTTTATAGAGTTAACTTTCTCACAATCAGATATTGGGGCAATCTAGAATTTCAGGCCCACAGCCCATCCAGCAGCTTGAAGCGAGGGAGTTAAGCATGATGCCCCTGATAATTTGTGTGTTTCTCATGCAGTTCTGTTTACCTCAGAGAATAGCTCAGATTCATGTGGTGGCTCATCTGTTTGTTTCCCAGGAGTGTCCTCCTCATCAGGTACAAATGACTTGTTGTTTCCCCGTCCTGTCTGCCTCCTTGGTGACGGATAGATGAGACCTGTTCCCTGTGCTCTGGGACTCTAATGTGATCTGGGTCGCGCTTGTGGCAGGCGGGGGTGGCGCGGGGGGAGAGGAGCGCAGGGAAGGGGCAGTTAACACTATGAGAACTAAAATCTCTTTGTAGCTGAGCGTGTTTGTATGCATTTCCAACGTACCTGCAATTCACTGCCAGCTGCTTCACCAGCCCTGGCTCAGGGAACAATGGCTCAGGAGCAACACTGGCAGAAAAGACAGATCTAAAAATAGATCTTTGGAGGGCTATAATCAGGGGGGCAACATTTTGAGGAAGGGTTATTTTATTTGGTTTACTAACAGGTATATTTTGTGCAGAGTGCAAAGTCACCATGTTTATTGCCTTGGACTCTTCGAGCACTCCTGAAGGCCCCATTCCACCCTCACTTTGAAGCAAATAAAAAGTCACCAATCCATTCCTTGTACTTATTTACATTTACAGTTATGCAACTTATAGCCCAAGTCACAATCCACTGTTTTGCTAGCTGCCTGCCTGATGACAGAAGATGCAATTGTATTTGTAAAGCCAGCCTACACTCCTTTCATTTTTTCTTTAGAAACTCATTTTTATAGGCAGTCTTAATTTGGCAGTTACACTTCAGCAGGGATCACATGCACATTTTTTCTTTTGATTCACATAGTTTCAGATGCCCTGAACTCCATTCAAATTCAACTCCATGCACAGCAAAGCCAAGTTTCACCAGGACTATGACTGAAATCATACATTTCTGGGACATCACAGTTTCAACAGAAAACCTTAAACTGACCCCATTTTTGTCAAATATGGCTAGAGATTCATCAAAAATGTTCACAAAGTCCTTAGCAAAACCTAAGCACAAGATCAGTCTCAGCTCTTAATGATATCCACATGAGTTGTGTTGCTGACAGCAGAGGCAGCGGGATTGGGATCCCAGTTAATTAACCTCCACTTTTACACTGTGCACAGAAAACATTTCACACAATTCCACTTGTCTCAATAAACTGGCTCAATTAATAAAATCAGCTCTGGGAAGAAGCTCCCACTGGATTTGGGGCAGCATCTTTGGCTTGCTTGCATTCTCTACATTCTCTGGAAGGAAATCCAGTTGATTTCATTTTCATCTTTCTCTCCCTCTCACTTTGAAAATAGAATCTATGATTTTCCATCATTTCCACTTAGATAGAAATATGTTGTGAAAGGTAATTTTATTGCTGAAAAATAATCTTCCTAATGTCAGCCATTATTTCACTCTCAGTGTGACAACTAGGGTAAGTGTTGGAAATCACTGTATGTTTCAGCTAAAGTATCTTGACAACACAAACGAAGAAGAAAAAGGTAGTCTTTTTGTTAATGAAAACTGCACTGTTATTTTGGTCTATAATGGAGAGATTCATGTAAATGATTGCCTGTCGTTTATACTAAAGAAAAATAGAAAAAAAATCAGCAAGCAGGAATAGTGGTTTCTTTCCTTCTTCCTTGAATTTGCTCTTATATTTACTGTAATCAGCTCTTTCACAACATTTTACCTCTGATATAATGTTCACGGTTCTCTTAGTAAAATAAATCAAAATCCATCACCAGATTGAGGCTACTAGCTTTGCAAAAACTAGGGAAACTGTAGCCACGCACTTTTAAGAGTAAACGTTATCCTATTTATAGATCTATAGGCATTTGGTACCTAATATTATGCAGTAAAACCATTCTAACCCATATCTCTGCAATTAACACAACCACCTGTATGTCAAGTCAGAGTGGAGGATTCCTTCCTTTGGGGATTGAGGGACAGATGATATCTCCTACTGCTCTCATCCCTCAGGGCTCTTCTGCAATGATACATTTCTCACTTTCTCCACTGCACCTGCAGACAAAAGAGCTGTCCTACTATGTCAGGAGTGCAAAATACAAATTCAGGGACAGGGAGAAAGAAAAAGGTCAATAAAGTTGCATATTTTATGTGGGTTTTTTTGCCCAACTTGAAAGCTGAAAAAAGGAGAGAATTAAGATTTTCTGTAGCTTGCTCCTCTTTCATACCTAGTGAACAAGAACGTTGTTATTAACTCCCCAAACAGGTTTTCAATTATCTTTAGCAATCAGGTCTGCAAAGTCCGAGCAGCAGAGAGGACTGTGAGGGAACTGAAACTACAATGGGCAAAGCAAAACCCTGCAGCATCTTCACTAAAGATGTTTCAGTATCTTAGAGCTCTGATGACTTTCTGTGTCAATTACTGTTCTCAGCAATTTATCCATGTCTTAAAATTCTTCTCTTAAAATTCTAGGTCATCAGATCTGCCCTTTGCAATCATATAACAATCTCTTAAATTTACGCTTTGCATTCAACAGAGAATTTCATCTTCATTTTCCAACTATCTAGAAACTCCAGTTAGTGCTTCAACAGATGAAATATGTGAAATTTTTGCTTTTTGGATTTATAGATTGAGATGATGAGTGCTGGTATTGCATTTGGGCAAAGCTTACTCACACAAGTAGTCTTTTCTAATGGAAATAGCTTCATTTAAGGGGGAGTGAGCAAAGAATTTGCCGAATTGGATGAGAATTCCCTGAATCTATTCCTGGTGCAGATCTAACTTTCTTTTCACTGCCTGATGAAGAAAAACAAGTAAAAACAAATTAAGAAACACTTCTAGAATTTTAATAGAATGAGGGACACAAACTGACAGACGGCAGTGACTCATTACATTGCAGTTCTGTAGAACAGCAAGAAGTCCCCAGGCTCTTGATTTCAGGAAAGTGATCCTGAGCTTCCTATGGGTGAAAGATGGAGAAAAACTACTCTGTCTTGGCTTCCTACCTAACAACGCCGCCATTTTTATTTATATATATGCACACATATTAAAGTTGCCTATGAAAAGCACAGTGTAGGACAATGAAAAGACAAGAATTCTATATGAAGAGCTTGGGCCAAGTCTGTGACAGATTGTTAGTGAAGGAAGAGCTGTCTTCCACTTTGCTGACAGACACAATTTTGTTGCTGGGGCAGTAGAAAACACCGAGAAGGTTCACCTGGTGAGGGAGAGAAACTAAGATTTGTACACTGATTCTTCTTAAGTTGCTGCTAGGGTTTTCCTTATTACATGCATAACAAAAGCAAACCATTTGAAAAAATCTTGGGGAACAATGTGGATGCATTTCCCATATCAAACAGCACCACAGGGAGAGGGTCCCATGCACCTTATCAAGAGGTTTTCCCATTCTTAAGTTTTCCTGCAGCAGTATTAGGCAATAGACAGGGATCTTGTTAGCCTTCACCTGCTCTGCATTCTTTACCTGTCAAAGTCTTGAACGATAAATTCATTTTTCTATGCTAATTTTTAAAGCAAAGACAACCCCTTCCTTCAAATGACTGCCCTTCAAACTGAAGAAAGACAAGAAGCCTGGCAGTACGGAATGCTACTGCTCTTGCATAGAAATGAAGAGGTCTTCCATAAGCTGTCAGAGTCTCCTGATGTCCAGGAGAGTTCCTAAGGCCCTGGAAGTAAAAGTTTGAATCTCTGCCTCTGCCCAAACATGTACATGGTTTCTGAGCTCAGGAGTGGTCGAAAAGGGAATTTCCCAAAGTAAGAAGTTATAGCAGAGACAGGTAAAGACCCACAGTTTGCCTCAGGCTACTTTCCAGCACCAACAGACTGCGTCTGTAGGGGCGTGTATCTAAATCAGGGGAGCCTTCACAGCAAGAATGTAACGAGCCACAGGAAACCACCTGAGAAACAGGACGTTCACAGAGGGCTGAGCCATGCCACGATGAACTCAGACAGGTCCCATAAACCTGCTCATCCTCCACAGCCTGTCTGAGCTCCCTGCCAGGAATGGAGACCCGCTGGGCACTGACTGGTTGCATGCACACAGCTGCCCACCCGGACTCTCAACACAGGGAAACATAACTCATTGATTCTCTTCAATTTAACCCAGGCACCACAGCAGGATGGAAATGAAAATCATTATTTCCACTCCTTCAGACTTCCTGCCCCTCTTCTGCTGTGGGCAGTATCCCCGTTCTCATGGCACATGTGCTCCTTCCCTTTCTGCTCTCTGAGGCACAGTTTTTTTCTCTCATTGGTGGTTGCAGGCCAAGGAATCAGCCTCAGATGGTGAGGCAATTCCATCTTCCCACTAATCCTTCAGCAGCAGTAGTTTTAGGGTACGAATACCTTGGAGCAGACCCACAAATGAGAAATTACAGCTACAGACAGAGCAGCATTGACCTGTGCTTGTCCACACAACACATTTTCCTTGCTGTGGGATAGCGAAAGGGATGGTGTCAGTCTGTGAAACAACACTTGCATGAAATATACAGCAAGAAAGTAAAAAGCTCTGAATTTGCACCAGCAGTTCCAAATCAATTGCTGGAAAGGCAGAGAGCAGGTGGTGAGCAGCAAACAGCCCACATGCCAGGAACATGGGCAGCACATGCCACACCACTGCTACCTTGTGCAAATAAGTGCTCCACCCACAGAAACACCCATGTTCTGTCCTCTTTGTCACTGGTGGTACAGTAGGAAAATAGGCCAGGAAAACACATTCACAGAATCATAGAATGCTTTAGGTTGGAAGGGACCTCAAAGATCATCTAGTTTCAATCCCCCACCATGCGCAGGGAGACAGTTATTCTTACTGCACTGTTTGAGGAAAATGAGGTTTTAAAACAAAACATCTCTAGAGACCGACAGAAGCTGAGGCCTGATCCTGATGTACTCTTACCTGTGACTAGTGTTAACTGGTGCAAACAACCCCACTTATAATGCTAGTGAAAAACACAAAACAAGGATCAATGATTTTTCCATGCAAAATTATGGCAGAAATGTAAACATGAATTTGCTCTTGCTTTCTATTAATAGCAAGCAACAGGTTTAGGTGACCCAGTCATTCTTGGGAATTGATTTTAAACCTCACACTCAGGCACTTCTGTGTGGCAAATATTAAACCAGCATGGACAAGGGCTGATATATTTTCTACAGGAAAGTCCTTAAGTACTTAAGCCAGGAGTAGAAAAGGCTTTCCAAAAAAATTATTCACTTTTGGGATTAAATGATATTTCTTGAGGTTCACATTTTAGTCAGGACTATAGTACCAGCAATCAGAACAAGCCTTTGTAAATTGAACAGACCTAGAAATATAAGGGCAAGTCTTAGCTTTCATATAAAATTAGATAAGGAAGAAGGACAAAGGAAGCAAAGGCCTCAGTACCTCTGAAATTTCGTGGGTATTATGCACCCAACATCACACTCTGAAATGTCTTAATTTTTTTTTCAGCTTCTTGGGATTTTTTTTTTTTTAATATATTTTGAGAAACAACAGCCTTTTTAACAAATCCTACCAGAGATGGTGCTTTCTTCATGTTAGGAGTGCAGCAAGACCTCCAACACCACTCTACCTGCCTGAGACAAAACCTACTTCTGCTCAAGACCTTCGCACTCAGCGGAGGCTCCTCCAGAGCACAGGAGGCAGCAGGGCACACCTGACTGTAGGACGACTGATCCCACACTCTGACACCCCTGTCAATTCCAGGCATCCTGCTGCTTTTGGCACTGCTGCCCTTGTCAGCAGCCACTCTACCAGGACTCACGAAGAGTAAAACCAAATATATCCTAAATATGATGGCCCGAGGCCCTAAAAGGGTTTGGGAACCCTTTTCAGGGACAAAAAAGGGGGTTTAGGGATAAAGGATTACTATTCGCTACTTGTTTATATAAAGTCCAATCTCATGCAGTTGATGCTCATCCATTTACAATGGAATGTAATTGCAGGGACCAACTGTCTTATTTTTTCATGCAGCATGTTTATGTGTAGGTGGATAATGGGAATGGCAATGGGTTGGCTGGGCTTGGTAATAGAATATTTTGCAGGTAGGGCAAAAAACATAAAACACAGCCATTACCAAGGTGACTTTGCTGTTCCTCAGAACAGTCTTTATTAGCTATTCAGGAGGGTATTTGTTCAGCGTCCACCAAACAGGGCAGTGATTTGGGATGGGAACACCTGTAGGTTACTGCAGTCTTACTCATCAAAAAAGTTCCAATTTGCTCATGGATGACATACGACCAGGAAAATTAGCTAATTTTCATAATAAATATTTTATTGCAAATTATTTTCTCATTGTCATACAGAGGCTTGCCTGATTGAGAAAACTTTTGGTCTTTTCAGAATCTTGAAATCCATTACCACAACTTCAAAAAAAGAGAGAGAGAGGGATTTTGCCCATTTTTTCAGAATCAACCACTTTATTTGTAGGAAAAACAAAACTAACAGGTTTGAAGGAAGGAATTTTCACATTCTTTTTAGAAAGTCTAGTTATGAGGAAGAAAACCCTACTTTTCAAATCTATACTTTAAAAAAGACTGTTGCCTAAAAGTAGCCATTTCCCTACTTTCTCATGCTAATGTCCTGTTTATAACTGACACCTTTACTGCCTACCACTATATCAATTTCACTTCCCCAGAGAAAGAAAAACCAGATCCTGTGACTAGTGTACTGGATTGATAATCTAGCCTAATGCTGACAGATAAATGCACTAATTTTCTTCTGTGGTTGGCTCCACATTGCAGAGTAAATCTGCTTCTAACAACTGTCTCAATAGGCTCTGTAACCTGTCCAAGAGATGATGTCAAGTGCTACAAGGGCCTAGGGCTAGTATGGCAGGTAAGAGTTACCACTGGGATAAAGTTACAGGTGAGGTTTTGAATGAGAGGGTTATTTTAAATGAAAGCCTGGCTGGAAATACAGATTGCTTTTTAAAAAGTTGAAAGAGTAAAGGAATAAAGAGCAACTTTTATAATTTTGGGGGATCTACATCTTTAGTATGAAAATCAGCAAGTTCTTAGCTAAGGTATTGCAACAGCCAAGAAACACAAGGAGTTAATAGTCTGGGTAGTGGTACACAGGAAATGACATGCCTTGCCCTGCGTTTGCTGGATTTGGTGGTAGCACAGACTGTATGGTGCACCAGGAGTGTTCATAACTCAGGAGAAGAATTCAAGCCTGAGCAGCATTCCCTGAGCACAGGAGGGTACTAGAGGATAGTGGTACCTGCTCCCACCTCCTGTGTTGCCAGAAGCCTCTGGTGCAGGCAAGTGCCAGGGCTGACTCCAGGTGCTGTGCACTCAGGCATTGATGACTGTGTCGAAGGCTCACTGGACATACAAACTACAGACACTGGAAGGAGAACCAAAGAACTTGTTATTTTAATATTTAATTCCAATGAGGGGGGGAAAATGCAAAACAATTAACTTTTTTCTTTCCTTTTTTTTTTTTTTTAATCTTTTCATGCAAATATTTGGGCATTTCTACGAATTTCAGCAGCAATGGCAGAGCCAGGAAGGTCTCAATGTTGCTTTGCTCTTATTGGTTTTCTCGTTGAATTCCAGGATCACTATGCTGGTTGCTACCAATTTATAGCACTTCGATGTTCATTTATCATTTTGACCAAAAGAGCAACTTTGGTGGACATTTATTGATTCCCTCTTTGGAAAAGATCACAAGCAATAGCTTTTTAAATAAAAAGGGTCTTTGGGTTACATGGATAACCCTGGCACTGAGGGATACGTCTCTTACTCTGCTCTCATGTCTAAAATGTTCAATCAGCTCCCACTCCCCTAACCTGAAACAAAAATAAAACCTCATTTTAATCACATCTTTTTCTCCTGATTTTCACTCCCCACCTCCTGACCTTTCTATGTGAAGAGGATCACGCAGAACATTTCAGCTTTTCTTAGGCTAACTTTTGCTCACTTTGAATAGCACTTATATAGGTCAATAGCATCACTTCCCCTTTCGCCCCCCTCCCCATCACAGAAGAAATACAGGATCTAACCTCTTTAATGCATCAGTTAACAGGACGACTTTTTGTTTGTTTACGGCACAGGAAGTTTGATATTTAAATGAAACTAAATATTCAAGGGAGAAACTAACTTTACAGATTCTGCTTTTTTCTTTTTTTTCATATTTGTACAGCACCAAGCATATCTGGCTCTGAATAAGGGTCCTCAGTGCTACGCCAATATGACTAACAGTAACAGCAGGAGTACTCAGACCACAAACTACAGCATTAACAACGGTGGATCTATTCTCATTACAGAATATATGGACAAAATATGCCATATTAATAGTGTGTACTATGGCACGCACAAAATCCCCTGTACATTGTAGGCAAACTACAGTTCACTGATTTCATTGCTACAGAAAAGTACCAAAAACCAGTCAATCCCTAAATGAAGCAGGTCACTGATTTGGTCATATTCCAACATGTTATTGTTATGGTCACAAAGAGATGATAAAATGTGTGTAGGAGGAGACAGAGAGAAACTATTCTTTGACAGCAACAAAGGTATAGACATTTTGTGCATTTTTTGAAATTTTCTACAATTAGTATAGATTTCTCTTTTTTTTTTTTTTTTTTTTTTTT
>VZRN01002326.1:1662398-1855060 GCA_013397935.1 Dasyornis broadbenti
TTTCATTTCTTTTTTCCTTTTCCTGAACATTTCTGAATGCACCTATTTCCTGAGCAGAGGAAGCTAAAAGTTTCGGTAACATTTCAGGCTGGCTGTTTATCTTTTAATTGTGTATGACTATTCAGTGAACCCAGTCCTGCTCCTGTGGAAGTCTAATGAGAACTTGGGTACTAAATTCCCTGGGAACTGGATGAAGCCTCCAACTACTGACTTTGTAAGGCTTCAGCCATGCAAAACCCTGCTGGCACAAGTAACGCAGAAGAGCAAAAATAAAAATTCTGCCTCTTTGAAATGTTTAACCACAGCTCATTTGTTAATAGAGTAGTTGAAAGGTGAAAACACACCCACTGATTCTGAAAAGTATGGAAAAACGTATTATTTTTTGGACTGCGACGCCTTCACTAGCTGTAAGCTTTAGTATTTAGACATAAATCAATTTCGTCCCAAAACAGAGTCCAAAAGAAAGAATCGTCAGGAAGCGGAACAAAGTCCTGCGTTGTGCTCCATGGAATACTTGTCGGGATGTGTCACTAGAGGGCACTACCACATCGTCCCCAAAGGCACGAGGACAAAGGACGCAAGCGCCCGGCTGCTTAACTTGCACACTCCGCTTTATGGTTTGAGAAACAAATTTTAATCACATCGCAGAAATTATTAATTTTTTAATAGTAGTGGCACTTCAAAAACCGGCCATATTACTAAACAGTTAGTGCATGGAGCCTTCACGCCATAAAGCTCTGACTCTTTAGGCTGCAGAGTTCATTAAAAATAGCCTGCTCTGAGTTAGCAGTTCTCATCAAAACAATTCAAGGAGGCTGTATTTGGGAATTACGCTGCTGAATTAGCACAACAAATAAGGAATAATATGGGGCATAAGGCAAAGGAAACTTACACTTGGGCCGCTTCCTTTCTTTATATTCAGTGCTGCTCACAGGCACCCTGCCCAAATGAGCTTGGGGAAAGAGCTGAAACTGGGAATCACAGGGGGGAAATAGGGAGAGAAATAGAAGGGAACTCTGCTTTTCTCTCAAATAAATGCTACTTGCAACAACTTGTAATAATTGCCTAAATGCATTTATTAAAATAAATGTGCCTCACTGAAGGGAAGGGGCAAAAACATTCCAAGTTTAGGGATTTTTTTAGAGATATATTTTTTTTTTTTTCCAAGTGTTTTCTTTGATGAGTATGCAATGCTTGTTTCACTCAGTGTTAGAGGATAAATACAAATGAAGGTTTTCTTTCAATGCTTCTGGCTGAGAGAGAGCATAGAGGTCGCTTTCAAGGTGACTACATTTTTGTTTGAAAATGGCGAGTCCCCTGTTTCTCAAGAAACTCTGCTTTGTAGTCCATTGCTGTGCACCTGAAAACTTCCCACTGACTTCCAGGGGAAATTTGGCTGCTCAGGAATGTGGGATTGGGCTCTGGAATGGCAATTGCATACAGAGAACTTAACAATGCACAAAAATTTAACCCTTCAATGCAACCAGTCACAAGCTTCAAGCTATTCATGCATTTATTACCCTGATTCATATAGAAGACAGCCAACAATGCATTTGCTATATTAGAAGATTATAGGGAAAAAACCCCAGTGACGTGGTTTGCGGTTTTTATGAAAACATGTGGTTCATCCAAATATCTAGCTTCTTAAGGCTTCATCTGATCTAAATCCGATTTCTGAAAGCTCTTGAAACTTGGCATCTCGTTTAGGGCACAATCCAACTCCCTTTAACCAGATAAGAATTCAGCCATTTATAATTGTAGTTCAGGGCAAACCCATGCCTATAAAAAGACCCACTAAATTCCTGCACTGTGCTTCGAACTCTACAAGTACTTCATTAGTGAAATGCTATTACTAAATTTAATTTTAAAATAAGTTTCTTGAAAGTACGAAATCTGACCTGCTTATGGCATCCATCAGGTGGAATGGTGGCCTACTAAAATGGTCTCTTTTAAATGAGGCTGGGAGGAAAGCAGGGATGTTTCTGACTGGGAGGCCTCCTATGTCAGCTCCCAACGGGCATCAACAGAAGTTGTTTATCACTGTAGACAAAACGGCACCAAAGCAGGGTGAGTGGGTTGCCTCTGGGGGCAGAATGTCTGAACTCTACCAAGTGCTGCTGAAGAAAATAGCACCAAGGCCACATGTGCTAGTTGGGAAGGGGGTCCAGCAGCTGAGAGGGGATCCTGTGGCTCATGGGATGAGCACCAATCTCTAGATTATCTCAATATGGCTCTTCATTAAAGGAGCAATAAGAGACCCTTTGGCTATGAAGAAAGTGCAACTGGGGTAATACTAAAAAAAAAAAAAAAAAAAAAAAAGCAGCCAAGTCCTAAGGTTTTGACAATTGTGTGTTTTCCTATTATGAGTTATGGAAACCTAGCTCTGTGCTGACAAGCCTGGGAAGGGATGAGCGAGCAGAATGCAATGCCTTTCCTAATATAAACAGATTATTTTGCATTATGGCAGATTTAGGAATGTAAAATGTTCACTCTGCAGCTAGTTAAAGGCTTACCATAATTGCTCTACTACTGCTATTGCTACAGGATTCTCTGTCTTGTTGGACTGGTGGATGTTGCTTGGTTTCCAGACTGTTTGCAGGGGTTTCTGGAGAAGGAAAGGGAGGTCTGAGGACAGACCTCCATAGCTGGTGCCACAGACATTCTGCATTCTTCAACAGTTCATAACTCACTTAATCCAGGCTGAGAACACACCTTAGAAACACACAGAATCCAAAACATGAAAGGAAGCCTTTGCCTCCTCCCTTTCCAGGTAAGCAGCTGTTTGGGCAGCACAAAAATACGAGACAGGGAAAAACCTAGCCAGGCTGAAGTGAACAGCAAAATGTGACTGTATGTCAGAAGATTCAGAGTTTCACCCAGACAATACCAGCTCTAAAAATTTAGTAAATCCCCTTTGCCTGAGCCTGCATCTCAAAACAGAGGCCTCAAACCCAGTGACTGAGCATTCAGCTGGGGCAAATATGTTTCTGGAATAAGAAACCAAGCATATTTATTATGTCCAAGGGACATACTCTGCAATCCAAGGTCAAAACTCTAGCTTCAAGCAACCCAAGTATTTTGCACGGAAAGACAGATGTAGGTACCAATTTAGTTACTAATTCATGCGTCAATACAAGATCAACCCCAAAAAGCAGAATCCAAGCACTCCCAAAATTTGGACAAGAATTCTAGTTCGGGCTTGCAAGCAGGTCTGCATGTTCAAATGGATAGTCAAAGACAACCTGGCTTCTTTTGTCAGAGAACCACTTTCTTAACTCTGCCAGCAGCGCTTCAGACTGTCTGACATTTTGTGTGGTATCCTTTTTTTTTAAACACAGAATTAAAGGGAAAAGAAAAAAATCCTTAACCCAATATCTTTAGAGCTTTTGTTTTGGTTTTGCAACTTTTCTGTTTCTGAAAAGAGCACCACGTAATCTGTTGACAAGAGAAGGAAAAATATATATAAGTAAGGAAAAACATGCTGCTACAGTAAAACTGTGTCAGATTCTATTAATTCAGTTTTTCATTGTCTGATACTTCCAGGCACAGTGGGCTTTTTGGTAGACCTCTGAGCTCTGTTTTCTAACAGAGGCATAGCACAGGGCCTGTCAGGAAGAGGCAGCGCTCTCATTGTTATACACCTCAAAGAGACAATATAATCCTCATGCCTTCAGAAGGGCCAGGACTGAACCCCAAAACAACAGCCCTGTCTTCCTTTAGAAGGGTGAGCAAAGCTCAGTCAAAGCCTTGTTAGTGCATGCCTATGAATTATTCCCTCATCAAGTGGCCGATCACACTACATTAATATCGTGGGCACATTCTGCTTTGTTAGCAAACCTGAATTCCACTGCGGCACTAATGAAGGACCAGTCCTCGTGTAAGACATGATATCTTCAGGATGTGTCTATTCTGCTATGAAATTATTTTCTTTTATGAAGAGCATTATGAGATTACTAACTGGAAAATATTTAAACACAACACAAGGGGGAAAATGTCTCTTTCGGGGAAGTTGCATGAATACACAGTAATGTAATTCCAATAAAAGCAAATATATCTAGTCAATATTAAGCATCTGTTCTTAGTGTATGTGAGCCAAGGAATCACTGAGCCTTTTAGGAGGCACTTCTACAGAAGTTGCTTCTTTATCTGTAGAGATTGAAGCAAGAAGAGGCTTTGGCAGTCCCTGTTCTACCCACAGTATTTTGCAAAATCCACCTAAGTAGCATCATGGCTTCCCTGTTGCATTAGGTGAAATTGGATCCTTCCCGGCTCAATATCAAATTTCACAGGTAGCAAAACCAAGAATAACAGCATGTTCCTTGGTGTTATTCTGGGAGTATCCCACGAGGCTGAGGGCCAGCCTGGGACTGATCAGGCAGAACAGGCGATTGCTGCACACAGCAATACTGCACTTCAAGGAAACACTTATTGCCTAGTCTCTCCTCCCCCTGCTTGCACCACAACTGAGCACAATAAAATCCAAAATATGCAGGAAAAGAAATCAAGTTATAGCCAGATGTGTCGCACTGAATTAAACACAAAAAGCCAAGAAAAATAAATTTCCTGAAGTTAACTTCTCTTTCAGCCTCAATAATATCCATCTACCTGGAGGAATGCTTCTTTGAGATTGTATGTCCCTCAGTAACATCAGCAGAAGTGGAATAAATTATTAAGGCTGTGCGCAGTGAAAAAATGCTGAATCTAATCTGTATCTGTATCTCAGAAAAATCTCTACCTTTATTTTAAATTTCAGAGCAAAGTGAATTTCACTCTGAATGCCACAAATTTAAAAGGCGTTAACTGGTACCAATCAACATTGCCCCTTTGCCTAACTATTTTGCACACAACAACCAAGTTCATCCAAAACAAAATTGATTCCAAAACTTATTCAAAGCTTTCTGAAATTACCAGGATTCTTTTCACAATTTTCAAAGGGCTTTTGGTCTTGTCTGTTAAACAAGTCATTAATCAATTTTAAAACTGGAAGGCTGATTTAGCATGCAGTTAAGGATTTGATGCATGCACAAACCCCAGGATTTTCCAAAGTCTTCAGTGCTGTCCAAGCTCTTTTCTCATTTACATCAGCAGAAGTCATAACATTAGGTGTTTTAAAAAATTCATCTATCCTGCTTAAATTCAGACATACTACTCTAGTACTGAAAGAAGACTACGCATCTCATACAGGGCCTGATCCTTTCCAATTTACACAGGAGTAATGTCATTTGCTTACCAGTCCTGGTGGGATTCCTCAGTGACCACTTCCACCTCAATATCAGGAATAATTTATAGAAAACCCTTATCAAGATGTGGTATTCTTCACAGGATGCTTGCATATATTCTTCCTTACTGATGCTATAATATTCCTTGCTTGGGTGCTTTGGGTTCATTATACTCTAAGCCACTTCTTTTCCTTTATTATCATTATGTGAAGTAAGACTCAATTTTAAATAAGCTTGTGTATTCCACTTCACCAGTGCTGACAGACAAAATGTCACATATTGCTTCTTTTTTGTTAAGAAGTTACTATTCTCTCTCAGTTGCATAATCCTAACACAAAGTAGAGAGTATTTGAGGGTTTGTTTAAAATTATTCACTTTCATTATACTGCTACAAGTGGTGCTGACAGCAAAACCACTTGCTTGCCTAAAATAAAATGAAACATAAAGGATTTATTTTCTTGCATATGGAAACTTGTGCAGGCTACCTTACTGCATTTGTTAGTTTTACAGAACTAATCTCACTACACCAAGCTTCCAGAATTATTGCATACAATATTTTTAATTTTCACGTGACAGCAGACAGTTCTCTTTCCTGTTCATTACTGAGTTTATGACGGTTAAATTCTGCCTTCAAGAAAAATTTGTCTTCCTTCTCCTTAGTAATAATCTGCAGAAATTCAACAAGCAGAATATAGTAAATGAGGGAAATAACCAGAAGAAATCCTTTCAAACTTTTTAGTTATAAATAAAGAAAAAAGGTGCTCAACTATTTACCATTTAGAAAGAATGTTCACTTCAGCAGTTCCCTTACTCAGCAACATTAAAATAAAATAAAAAACCCTTACCCATGTAACATAACCTCGTGTTCCCTGAGGTTGCTAATCTTGCTTCTGCCACCAAACCAGTCAAATAGGAAGAGACCAACACACGGCAATGAAGGGGACAGTATGTAAGTAATTTTTGAGATGTCATGCATGCAGGTCCAGCTGCTCAGCCATCATGGTTGTTTGCATTTGGCCTTTCGCCATCAGCTGACAGTCAAGCAGAAAATGAACCATAAGGGTTAAATCACATCTACTTATAGACCAAACTTGTTGGCCGAAGGCACATTGCAATGGTGGCCAAGAAAAGCAGGAGCACAGGGAATTAGGCTTTTACCGTAACACTTGCAGTAGGAAGAGGCCAAGCTGATCATGAGGTAATTCCTCTAAACTATGTGTCCAAAAAATTTCTCATGAAACCCAGACTACTTCTTCTGCTGTGTCATATTCTTGTAATATATTTGATCTATGGAAGGGTTTAAATTTTATTAAAAATGTGTTGCAGAGATAGAGTCAATCAATCAATCCAACACCTCTCTCTTGGCTAAAACCCATTCTCTATGTCTCAAAAGTTGGCTTTTGCAAAGTGAGCACACTTTTGACAATAATGGAAATTGGGCTAGTGATAACACACACACTTATATCTATTACCTCCTGCATAGGCTGTTTGGCTTTATTTATTTATTTGCTAAGCAGTTATTTTTTTATGTGACACTTGAGAATGTGAACAAAATATTTCAAGGGACAAAGATCATCTGGAGAATTTTCCAGCTCCAGACTAGATGGCTGTGGGCTTTGGGGGTCACAAAAAACTCTGTGGCAATATTAGTAGAGGCAGGAGACTTTAGCCACTCTCCTACTGATTTCCTATGCTCTACACAGAAAACCCTCAGAACTAATAAAAACCAATGGGTTTTATTTTCTATCAGAAAGCATCTGATTAGAAAAATCAAAGCTCTTATTCTGTGCACATCATTTCATACAGTATCTAAACTGGCACTCTCTGCTTACCTCTCCTGCAGATTCAGAACAGCACCCAAAGCACTGCTATGATTTTTACTACGATTTGCATAACGATGTGAAACAAAACTGCAGTATTAATTTAAATGCCCAAATGAACTTGATCACTTCAGGATTAGAGGGAATGTTTCTTGATCAGGCTTCTCTACTTTTCCAGATACTCAATTAAATAAGACTATTAAATAGATAAAGAACATTCAGTTTACAATCACAGTCCCAGGTTACAATAGGAGGAGTAGTAATACAGACATCTGATATCAGGGAAGGTACACACGGGTAACAAGAAGATGTGTTCTTGTGCTTACATGTCCCATTCATCACTTATTGAAGAACACTCACAGATCACATCAGCTTCTCGTTAACACCAAGAACCAATGAGTTCTCTGAGCCTCATCCTTTCCTCTCCCTCTACCCCACAGTGAGGCAGGCAAGCATGCATGGATGCAAACTGTCGATTTTTAGAGCTGCGTAACAATTGTGTGCTCTGTGGCCAGGAAATGGGTCTGAGTTAACGCTGCAGTAATTGGAAATCCCATAAAGGAGACAAGCCACTTCTTTCTCTGCACAGCCAGCTCTGCCCTCACACCTGAAGAGCTGGTCATGGGATGGAAGAGAGGTTGTTTTCTCCCTGGCCCAGCTTGAGGAGAGCTATTTCTTCCAGCAAACCACAGTCATTCAGGTGACACCTTCCTTTCAGAAAGAGAAGGAGAGTCCCAATGACTCCACGAACCAGTGAAACCAGAAAAGCTGCAGAGTGGGCAGTGAAAAATAGTGCAGTGACTTTGCTCTAGTGACAGCCAACTATGTCAAGGAGTGGTAAAGGATCAAGAGATTCCGTAGGACCAGAGAGGCTTGAGAGGTGGCATTGGTTGAAAGAACACACATGGGAATGCTAAATCAATTGACGAAAACATATTCGTTTGTTGTTCAAAAATACACACCACACTAAATATGAAGTACTATTACTGTAACTGAAAAAAACTATCCCTTTATTTCACTATTAAAATACCTAAAACCTTAGTACTAAATAATTCAGAGCATAGACTATAAGTAAATCTTAATTGACAGGTTAGGAATGTTTTTGTGGCCATAAAGGTGTGATAGATACTAGTGAATTAAAGGCAACAATATTCAGGCTGTAGGGAAACCCATTTTCTAAGTATCCACGGGGTCCAGAATCATTGGGACATAAGAGAGTAACATGTACAAGAAACAGAGCCATATTTAATCCTCATGTCTGTGACAGGTGGAGATTGTGAGAGGAATGCTCTTATAAATAAAAGGAACCCATGTTTTTAAGCTTCTCCCCTCACTCCATGCCGGGTAATCTCACAAGAGGAACGTGTGTTCTGAAAGTACTGGAGGTTATATAAAGAACCAGAGAAAATGCAAAAGCTGCACTGACCCAAAGAGACTCAGAGGCAGCAAACAGCAACAATGTTTCTGTGGATGCAAAGCCCAAGGCAACTTGTCCTCTCTCATTATAACTGAGTGGGATTGGTTCATATAAACTCGGGATGTTCATATACAAAGAGGTTATTGCACGGACTCTGATTCATGGTAACAGTCTGTGCATGTGCTCTAAGCTGGTGGCTCAGGTAACTGGAATTAGATAATTCCTCTATTTCATTCAGAGCAGAGGGCTAAACCAGCATGAATTACTTCACATTTTTCAGGAACTAAAAGCATGCATGGAAGATTGCAGTAGATCAGTTGATGTGCAGGAAATGTTTACCACATATAGGCCTTAATTTGTGTTTATGTTTTGGGTTCCTCTTTATTACTGACTGGGGGAGACTTCTTTTATCTGCACCTTTACACATGTTCAAAAGGAGTCCTTGACACACATACTGGAAAGAAATAATCATGGCTAGTAGGTGGTAGAACTCTTTTTTATAGCTGTAGCACGGACGCAAGGCAAGATACCTTGCCTTTTAAGCAAAGGTAAATGACTACATACTCAGTTTCTGCTGCCACCTGGGGTGCTCAT
Organism: Dasyornis broadbenti; assembly: GCA_013397935.1. Taxonomy (NCBI): domain Eukaryota; kingdom Metazoa; phylum Chordata; class Aves; order Passeriformes; family Dasyornithidae; genus Dasyornis; species Dasyornis broadbenti. The sequence goes on from VZRN01002326.1 coordinate 1,671,449, forward strand.
CATCTGGGCTTCGCTCTGATAGTGCTCAGCTCTGCTTCACTTCTAGAGTTTGCATTCTCAATGCACTGGGTTGATCAAACTTTACCTAACCGTGCCAGACCATCTCTCCACTTCTCATCAGCTTCTCCTATTCCTCCAAGTAAGACACGTCAATGCTGCCTCAAATCAGACTGATTTCCAGGGCCACTTATACAGGACACTGCTGGCAACCACCTGCCAGTGCTGAGTCTTTTGGTTGGTATCTGACAGACTTTGGATGCGGGGGATTATGTTGTGCTCCAGCTTGAGAGATAGATCCTACCTGCAGGACCCTGTCACCACTTAAATTTCATTAGCTCTGAATCATCAGAATAATACTGCTCCATGAAGCAATTTCTAAAAACAGAAGCTCAAAATTTGAGATTATTCTCCCCAGGCTGACATTATAATTCAAATATCATTCTTTGTGATATTTTTCATTTGTGAATCTGAATGTACTGTATAAAGCTGGGGAAACTAAGACAGAAAAGAAGGAACCTGTTTCACCAGTGTTGCACAGGACACAAGAAAATCCAGAAACAGAAAGCTCAAACCTTGCATTTTTGCATTGAGAGTTACTCTGACAGGTCCTGCCTACGTACCAACAAAGTTAATATCTAAAATTATTTGCAACTCAGCTGCTTGAGGACCTAAGTGAATAAACTGATCATAGAGAAGCTTAAAGACACAAATGCATTCACTTTTTCCTACTGAAAATAATCTATGAATTTGAGTTGCAACTTGTTCCTTCCAAATTTCTATGCCTAAAGAAACATTCAAATGATTCTCTTCTAACATCTTTGTAATATAAAGACAGATTTTCATCATGTCATTATTTAAAATTAAACCTAGAAAGAAAGAACCCAGGGGATTCACTGAACTTCTAGCTCTTTATAATTTGTGGGCAACTGCACACAATTATATTACAAAGCCGAAATATAATACAAACTGTAGCTTGAAGATAACTTAAAATAAACTGAACTTGACTGTGTTGGTGAGCTATTGTGATAAAAAATTAACATGTTTGGGGAAGTCTGATTTGCATTACACAGTGCCTGTAATCAAATTACCTCTAAATGTTATGCCATGTCACACTGTGTTTGAGACGTTGCTGTCAAAAATGCGTACATACGCTTTGCAGTTTGACTCAACCTGGCTTCCTTTTAAGCGATCATGTATGCCTCTGAGCCACTTCAGCCAAACGGTGGTAAAATACAGAGGTTGGCAATTCAATTTCATTCAACCTTTCAAGAAGGCAAGAGCAGATAAGCTTTGCTTGTTCGTGTCAATGATAATATTCAGCGCAGCCTAAATCTAATTCAATAGGTTCGCTCCCGCTCTCTTGTCACATTGTCATTTCCGAACCCAGTCCCCCGCCACCCCCTCCCCGCTCTAGTTGCGGCAAAACTTTGTGAAGTGCTTAACCCACAGCCATGGGTGCCTTCCTGGTGGACGTGCTGTGGGTCAAACCCAGCCCTGGGTCTGTGCATGGGGCTGGGCCGCTCAGGTGGCAGCTGCCGGACACCATGTCTGCTGACCCCATTGCAGCCACAGATGTTTACTGCACTTTGGGCGAGCTGCAGAAAGCAGAGCAGTAAAGTAGGCCAGCCTGCGGGAAGGCTGTTACCCACAATTCATGGAAAAATGCCGGATAGTTCCCACTAGGTTGTGGTCGGCTAGGAAACGGCAACTTATTAATCTTGTGTCAGAGGGCCAGCTGCAAGCCTGGCAGTTACCATATTTCACCACCAACTCCGTGTCTGGACAGCCATTGTCTTTTTTTATGAAAAACTCCACAAATCAGCTGCTATTTTCCCCCCTCTACGTGCAGAAACGGTGCTTGGGGGCTGAGGTGACTCTGGCGCATCATCCACACGGCGGTCAGGTTTGCTAATTCAGAGCGACTGCTTAGTTTCCAACTTTAATGATATTCCCTCAGCATATCACTATGGTTGCCTGGCGACCGGATTTCAGCTAGGCCTCTCATTTGATTCCCACACATCAGACCCTGAAAAGCACTTTTTTTCCTCCCTCTGCTTTTGATTCCGGCTCCTCTGAAACCCTTCCCCCTGCGGTGTCGGTATGGGTGGGCAGCGCGGTGGCAGAACAAGGCCAGGGGTGACGGGAGGCCTGGAGGCTCCTGGTCACACATCAAGGCCTGGAAACAAAGCCGCCAGGAGCCCTTCCTGACAAACACAAATTCCCTTCAGAAAAAGCAAATTTGGTCTTCCCTTCGTAGTGTGGGTGTCATTTTAAGACTTTCTTTAGACACTTTACTAAATCTGACGCTTTCTATTGTTTTTTGGGCCGTTTCTCACAAAAGGTTTCCTATTATCAACAAGTTGCTATTGGAGTAAGCAAACAGCTTGTGAAGGCCTGAAATAATCTAATAAGCAACGGGCTTGTGTGCTTTATGTACCCACACCTTTATGGGATACAAAGTTTGCTTGGATAAATAATTTTCCACTTTTTGCTCAGTTTCAATTAAAGTATCCATTTAAAATTAATGGTTTTGTTTAGCTCTGCACCCTTTCCCCTACCATACGTACAAACTCCCTCTACACAGTATAGTATAGCCATAGATACATTTTTCATAAACTGCTCTGGCCCAAACAAAAGAATTTTTAAAACATTTTGTTTCTTGGTGCAATTAAAGTCTGATCAATAAGATGGATACAAGGGCTGCACTGACTTTCTTATTCTTCTCTTGGCTATAACTGAAAGTCTTCATGAAGTTAAGGGATTGACTACACTGGACGCCAGATCAGCTTACACTAGCTGAAGGCTTAGTCCTGAAACTTTAATGTGCTGTGGCAAAAAAAAAAAAAAAATGATGTTAGCTGTAACGAATGCTTGTTAAACAGTTCTACAAACAAAACACAGAATTATTTCAGTAACTAAAAAAATATAATGCTAAAATAACTTACATTAGATGGGGAATCACCAGGTATATAATAATAACATAAATAATTTTCAAATATTATTGTTGCAGAAAAGCAGTCGGTTGGATAATTTACTACAGGTTCAATATGAGTACCATAGTAGCTTAAATACAATGTTCTGCTTCTTGCTTGCATGGCTTTCAGATCGTTCCCTGTACAGCCTGCTGATGGATATGAAAATTCATAGTTATTTGTCATAAACCATTACTCAAATGTCTATTAGTGATGAGCACAGTCACACCCAAATTAATGGCAATGCATCAACAGCAGGAGTAGGTCAGACCTTGTTAGCCTACACAGACCTGAATTGCCTCCTCTTTTGTACTGATTGCAGTCTTGTGGTATTTAGAGATCCTCAAAAATCCCCAACTCCTCATGTTATTTGGTTACAGGAGAACCTTAGCTCATTATTTTTAAAAGAAGTTCATAGCCCTTATGTCTGAAGAAAATGTGATTGTTTTGTTAAAAAAACAAAAAAAACAAAAAACCAACAACAAGAACAAAAATGAACCAACCAACAAAAAAACCCCACAAGAACAAAAACCCCAAGCAAACAAACCACAAAAAAAACCCACCACAAAAACAGCCAAGACAGCTGAGAGTTCCTTATGCTTAGGGGTTTTCATTTTGAGATTTCCTGATTTTTCAAAAAGCTTCCACATTGCAGGGAAGTTTCTGGCAGTCCTGACTATCCACGATGAGAGACATTCAGGTTTAACTTGTCGTGATCACATCCCAGGATAAGAGTGTGCTGGACTTGGACTGCACAGACATTGACCAACTCACACTAGAGATCTCAGTGGTGTTCTGCAGTACCATTTGAGCATTACATGGTGAAATTAAAAAAAAAAAAATAATAAATAGGAGAACCATAATATGAAACCATATTAGTTTTCAAAACAAGAATGGAGGATTTCAGAGCACATCCACAACTGGTCCCCTACTTGTCAGTAATGTGATCAGTGCGTTCACAAGTGGGGAGGAGTTTTCAAAGGTCCCTTTACACTCTAACCTGGGCTTCCCAATCCTCATGGAATATAGAGCTGTCTCCTAGAGTCCAGCCTGTGTCCTGATAACATTAGTTACCTGGCACCTCACGTGTTTTGCCCTCCCTGTTACAATAGTTTACTATGTACCATTTATTGCTGGTTACATCCTCATTTGAAACTCTCAGCTGAGGAGAAATTAATTTCCAAAAATAAGACTTGCAATTGGAAGTAGTCACATCTCAGAAAACCTATTGAGAACAAAGGTTGCCTGCTAGGAAATGTGGGATATACATTTCTAGACCTCCAAGGCCATGCGGAAAATTTTTAAAGACTAGTAATGTATTTGCATTCTGTGAGTCAAATTAATTTTCCAAGGAGTTGTAGATGTATGATACAAGGAGTTTACTTCCTGGCAGACAGTGCTGCTCATCAGAGTTATCATCACTAAATGTTAACACCTGCAGGACAGAAAGTTCTGGTGTGTGAGTAAATTGTTTTGCTCATCTACACTGAGACAAATTGTGCTCAGTTATATCAATAATAACAGTATTAGGGAAGTATCTTCATTTTCCCACAGGTGGGAAGGAGAATTCTGTCCACTGCATAGCATTTCATGGGAAACTTTAAAAAGTCAGCATATTGGAATACTTCAAAATATGGTTAGACTGCTGTAGCTCTAATTAAATGTACCTCAAATGCACCTTGTGAAATGTATGCTCACATGAACATAGAAAGGATTTAGACGTGTAGTCCCCTGCAAATTTCTTCGCTGGAAGAACAGATCTTTGGTTTTGTGCTAGAGCTGAAAGCAGGACTTCTAACTTTTCCCTCTCTCTCCCCTAACCTAGAGCAGGTGTCAGATCTCCATCCTTTACTCAGCAACAACTAAGTCTTCACAAGTTAAGAGATTTTAACTTTTTTTTTTTAAATCAATCAATCATTTGTAATAACTGTTATCATTGAAGAACCACTACCCACTGCAACATTTCTCACTTACTTATTAAGTTGTTAAGGACGTTGTTTTGTACAGTACACTCCTGACACGTTAAAAAAGAATGTTTTTAGATTAGTGTTCAAGCTTCATTTCTCTTTTTGCTGGAAGTTTTAATTAATACATTAAACACATTGTAGCTGTGCAGATGGGTAAAGGATCTCTATTTATACATTCTATTGATTCAGTTATTCCAATGTTTAGTAGCATTATGCTATGCATGCAAGAAGAACATGGTGCCCTTTGAGAATTTCTTCCATATTGTTGAATCTAAATTGAAATACACACACACAAAATCCAATCTGCAATAACGGGATGTATACACCACATTAAATTACTCTCCCCCATCCTCTGGAAGTATTTCCAAGACTGAAAGGTAAATGTTCAATACTGCTTTGCTGCTGGAAGGCAGCCTCTTGGTGCAGTCTGGAAATAGGATTGCCCTCTAATTATCTCACAACCCTCTAGCTCTGGGCAGAACACCCAAAGAAGGTAAATTTACCAAATAATTACTTTATCTGAAAGCTTTATTCTCTTGTATTGCAAGAAACTAAGGCATCGGCATTAATTTAAATTTTGGTTGTACTTCTTTTGTGGCAACACATCATGGTTCTGGCTCCAGGTTTTCACTGCAGGTCAGAAGTTTGGCATGGAAAGCACATTTAGGACTGTGATAATAGACTCTAGAATTTTCTTATTTATTATTTAATTGTATGGTTTCCAGTGAACACTTGGGCCTGCATTTGATAACCTGGGAAAGCTCTTCTGCTCTCTGTGGTTCTAAATTAAAGGCAGTGAACATGGCTAAAGTGGGTAAGAGACTGCAAGAGTATACAGAATTATTTTCATTCTCTACCTGTGGAATCTTTTCGTTGTTTAAAAAGACTCATAACTACTGAAAAAAAAAAAAAAGATAATTAAGACTTTTAACAAAATTGTCATCAGAATTTTAATACAAAAATGGACATCATCAGCTCCAGATTTGCTCCCTCAAAAAGAAAAAAGAAAATAAGTTCTGGGCATACTATCTATATATAAGTATGCATTGCTATTCATGGTATATTTAGAGTCCCAGATTTTAGAAAAATACTTTTGTGTTGATGGAGCAATAGAAATAAAACTGACCAAATATGGAAGGTGCACAGCATGCCCGGAATCAGGCAGTCAGAGGGAAGGAATTCAGAAGAAGCACATTATATATCTTGCATCAGAATTCTTGTGTTCTAGTAAGCAAGACAGGTTAAGAAACTCTTTGCCTAAAACATGACTTTTACTTTGATGTGATTCGTTATAGGTCACAGAACGTTTGGCCCATTTTCCACTGATTTGAGATCCAACCAGTAATGAATCAGAAGCAGAACCAAGAATAGATCTAAGGAGTTCTGAATCACAAGCCACCTCTTTCTCAAAACACCCACTCCCTCCCAATCAGACAGACATCCCTTGTTTCTAAATAAATGCATTTAGTTACAAAATGGATTTATTTATTTTTAGCAAAAATTGCTCATAGTGACAAAATTTTCCATCCAGTTAATGACAAAATACATTCTGTTGCATAAGATTTGCACTCGTGCATAAAATTGCCTCTCTTGCCATAATTAAAGTATAGATTGAAATTATAAGACATCTAGAGTTGCTGATGTGTCACTGAACACCCCCATTTCTCTTCTCCACTTTTTCTTTCACACTTTTAGAACTACAGAATATCTAAACACTACAGAAAGTCACACGCACACAGAGAAAGGCATTTTTATTACTTCAAAAATTCAAAAAAAAAGTTGCCCTACATGAACCCAGTACAACTTTGTCACCCTCCTGTGGCAGAACCAGCTAGATAGAGTCAACTACACCCCTGGGCTTGCAGAGCTTTGCCTTTCAGTTCAGACCACTGGGGGAGTTGCATATCTAGAGCACAGTGCTCCTGGGTATCGGCTTTGCTACTGCCAACCTTCAGCAAAGCACCTGCCTTATGCAAGCAAATGAAGAAATAATCCTGAAATGGTTCCTATTCCTTACACAACCACAGATATCTCGAGTCAGAACTCTTTCGTTTGAATGTGTTGTTAAATTAAGATCTGTGAGTGATGCACACAATTAAAATGAAGATAGAATTATTTCACTGTGATTTAATTATCTCAATTATGTGAGTGGAATACTGCACTGGTTTCTACAATGCAGAACCACCTCTGATGAACAAACTACACTCAATAAACTAAATAGCAAATCAAATCACTGCATAAAATTTGAAAATAAACTAATTCCATGGATAAAAGACACCTTAATTTCCTGTTCTCCACTCCTCCTCCCTTTTCACTTGCATCCCTAGAGTAACAAAGAAAAATATCGTATCTTGGCAAAAAGTTCTGTCCTAAATAATACATGAATATTTAAAGAGCAACCTTATCATTGAAGAAATTCCTTGGGAAAAGCATCCCTTCCTAACTGCCAGTTGCAAGAGTTTGGCATGTCTGGGAAAATTTTGAATGAACCTCCAGACATACAGAAAGCCTCCTCACTGCCTCTGCTCTTTTCTGAAATGTTTCTAAAAGAAAATAATCTCTGTACCTCACAGACAATCTCAAAATATGTTTGCCACTGACAAAAGACTCCCACACACCTTTTTTTTTTTTTTTTTCCTATGGCAAGAATTGAGTCTTGGAGAGAGAAAGTTATTTGCCTCAAATTTGTGCCAGAGTCCAGCTAGTACCAGACCTCTGTCTGTTCATTCTTTAGGCCTGTGTTTTAACCAGGAGACCGTTCCTTTCCTGGAACTCATTAGAAGACTGGAATGTGCTTATGGTCAAGATTTTCCCAGTCAAGGGCAAATACATGGGAAAAAAAAAAAGCAAGATACATAAACAATGTGGGTTTTAAAACACCACTATATTAGGTATGTTAGAGAAACCCAGGCTAGATTTGAAAATGAAGGTGGGAGCCAACTGATGTTAGCTGCAAAATCTGAATTGATCCAATAGATCTGTGGTCTCATTTTAACATTTCCAAATAAGCAATAGGTTTCCAGAGCCTGCTGTAATTCCTACTGACTGCTCTGTCACTGTATGATGTGAATGAATGCTAAAAATAACACACATTCTATGCTGTGGCTACCCAGAACAGATTTCATTCAGCCTGGGTTTGTGTATAATTCCTGTTCTGCCTTCGCAGCACTGACACGCAGAGAAACTGCAACAATGGTCTATTTTTGTGTAGTGTGAATCTATCTAGAATGCAGATTAAATCTATTTAATACACAGCCAAGTCTTGATCTCCTTAGACAGCGAGTCACCCTAAGACAATGAAATTTCATCTGACACAACTCGGCCCAAAACATGCAATTACAAAAGGAAGGCAAGCCATGGTACAGTGGCAGAACACAGCTGTGAGGAGATAAGTATTCCCAGTAAAGGCATCTCACCACAGTCGCAAAACTTGCACTTTCAAGGTAGACCATGAGCAAACAAAAACTTGAGCCAGGGGATGTTTATCCTTTATGCCAAAATCCACCTCACCAGATATTGACCCCTTGAAAGCTTTTGGTTAACACCGATCTCTAAACTAAGGCTTTCTGTATATTATTTGGTAAACATTTGTATCTGGAAGAGATTAATAGGAAACAATGTATATTAGGATAAAACTGTTTAATTACTTAGACAGAAGCAAATTTGCTGTCATCTCTTACACAATATGTACGCGGTCACAGGGAGGCTGACAACTCATCACCCAGACAAAATCCCTAAATGAGCAGACATTGCTACAGGCAGAAAAGAGCATTCCCACATCCTTTCCGTGTGACTGGGAGAACAAGTGTTTCTATAGGGGAAACAGGAGTACAGTGCTATGCAGGAGGGAGGTGGCCGTAAGACACTGTGCAGCAGAGAGACCTGCAGAGCGTAAAATGCAGGGTTTGGTCAAGTCAGGGCACAGAGCCAGTGAGAGGCTACTTCATGGATCCTAAGTACATTCCATGGTAGGACCTCAGGAGCTGCTTCAGCTTTAGAAGGACTTCCTGGATTCAACTTCTACATCCTATAGATAATATATTGCCAGATAAGCATGCAAGCATGGCCCCAACACAGATGCTGGGAGGGGGGTGGGGAGGGGACTACTCAGGTCTCAGTAGAGGTTCCTTTGGGACTGTGTGTTAGCCATTAGCAGAAAGCAGCCTGGTGGCACACGCTCGTCATGCCCAAGGTCAGCAGCACTTCCCAATCTGCCATCAGCTTGATGCATATAGGAGACAGACAGTTAGAAGCATCCTTGTCAGTGAAATGATGAATCGCCTTCTTGTGGAAATTCTGAGGTTTGGCAGGGGTTTACATCTGAGTTGTTGGGTTTGGGTTTTGTTTGGTTGGTTTTTTGGGGGTTTTTTGGATGAGGTTCTTTTGGGGGAGGGGAGGTTGTAAGGGCTGGATGTCAGCAAATAAATGAAATATAAACAGCAGCTCCCCATTCCACAAGAAGCAGAGCACAGATGGGGGAATTCACTCAAGGCAGCATGGTGGTATAGACTTTTTAATAATATGAGTAGTCCCATTCTAGGCTTAAGTGCTTTTTAGAAACAAGACCACACTAGGCCTCTTCAATGGATCAAACTTGAAATACAAAATTGGACATGAACATAGCTGATGGTACAAACGAAAATTGCAAAAAATCACTTTGTGCAGAAGTTCAGAAGACAAGTTTGAAGTTGCTCTGCTCCGGTGGCTGAGACGAGAGATTACGTCTATAAAAAGGAATTATCTACCTTATTAAAACTTTGCAAGCTTCTGTTGTCTGTGGGTCATCTGACTGGTACTCAGCAAATACTGCTGAGGTTTTCTTTTTCCTACTTTGTAAATAATGAATGAATAAGAACTTGAACTATGAAGTGCCAGCTTAATTTTAAGGGGCATTTTCGGAGGCCTAGTAAAACCAGAGTCTGAGAGGGTTTTTTAGCTGAAGACTTGCACAGCCATTTCAGCACTAGGTTCATTTTAGTTGTTTTTGTCTAACATATATTAAGCACAGGTTCACCTTGTGTGCTGTGGTAGAAATCAGTGGGAGTTTTGCCACTGATTTAAAGAGAAACAAGACTGGATAGACAAGCATACCTTAGCTACTGTTAATACGATAAAAGAAAATATAAAACAAAACTTCCAATATTTGATAGCTTAGTTAATGGTATTTGTGTTTATAAGCATTAGCTTTTAGAAAAGAGATCCCAGAATGACCTCCAGAAGAATGAACACTCTATAAAGTAAGTTCAAAAAACAATTTAGTTTATCTTTTAAGCTTCAAAAATAACTACACAAAACACATTTTGCTTTATGCACTAGAATATTGCATGTCACAGTCCGTCTCTCTTTTAAAGTAATCATGTAAGCACTGATTTCAAAATCAGTTTCTAAATGCCCTGGGAAAACAGAGCAATGGTGTGCTGCAGTGGGACTACCCTGCCGTCTGATGACTGAAGGCATGATCCACAGTTTGGTATTTAATCCATGCATGCATTCCTACAGCCTCCATCTCCATCAGCTTGGTTTTGTGTGCCCCAAGCACCAATCCTCCCAGTGTGTCTGGGTTACTTCCAAATGCCCAGAGCGCAAACATGCCGAGAGCGCAGGCCCGGCGCTGTGACAATGCACTCTTGTCACAGAAGCTGCCACAGAGCCCTAACTTCGCACTGGCAGGTCTGTCTGCAGTGTGGCTGTTCCCTGGCTGTCCCCAGGCAGCTCCACCTCGAGATGCCAATGGACTGATGTAAGCTTTTGAAATGAGCTTGCTGGGAGTGCCTAGATTAGCTGTGTTGCCAGGCTCTCGCCACTCTAACCCCCTTTTCCACTTCAGTGGGCTGAGCTTTTGACACTCTGAAAAGCACCATTTAAAATTAATTAAAGCTCCTTATTTTGTACCAAATCTCACCGCTACCAACTCTGTTTATTATGTTTTATGCAGGGTGGGGGGTACCAGTCAGCAAGGTGTTCTGGGCTGGGCTACTAAAACTCACAGATGAGGAGATATTTGCAGGGCAAACAGGATGTTAATGGTGTTTCCACAAATCACAGCTTTTGCACAGATTACTGAACTCCTCTGGCGGAATCCACATGTCCCACTGCAAAGCAAGGCAAAGTTCCTGGCAACAGCTTTTTACAGAGATTTATTCCATTATTTTTACTACTGCCTACAACACTGTAAAGTCTTACTTGTGGCATACACCAAGCGATTTTTAAAAAATAGTTTACTATGAACTGCCACAAAATAGGTTAACACACATATGATCAGGCCAACTATTTTTGAGTCTATATGCTACAGTGGATTTATGAGTATTTTTTAACAGCTGGAGGCAAATATTGTCTTTTGGTTTTCCTTTGTGAAAGATCTTCTGCCCATCTGATAAAAAACAATAAAAGAGTCTAAAGACTCTTTTTACTGAATCTTTGCACTGTCACCTACAAGATAGGGTAATGTAGCCATGTAAATCTGTGCATACAAAATTTTATTAGATGGCTTCTCATTGTGAAGGAGATCACAACAGTGAACTAATCCAGCACATGAAGTGTTCTTCAACACTTCATATTTGGCAAACATCAAATTTCTGAACTATCCACCAAAATGTAAATGGCATACTTGATATTCAAAGTAACAGCAGGTTGTCCCATACAAAATAGTGTACTTTAAGCGTTAGACGTTGATTGTATGGCACTTGGCACTTCCATGGTGTTTTTAAATATAATGTTGACAAACACTGAGGAGCAAAACCATAACACAAAAGGTGCAAAGTAAAATGATATTTTTTGCAACAGTTAGAAGCAAGCACTGCATTCAGAGTGCAGGAGCATGAAACCTAAAGTAGCTGCTGTATTCAAGATCCAGCGAGCTCAGAGGATGCCCAGCTAGTCAAAACAATTAGTCTGACACATCATTACTCATACTGGAACAGCTTCCCTCTACATGGCTTTAGACAAGGCAGCAGCATAATAGGCTCTTCAGAATTTTACAGCAAAAAAATCTCCTGGATTCAAAACCACTTACAGTTCTGTGAAATCCTCCTTCCTGAACAAAACCAAAAATAAGGGAATTTTTAGATGAAATTTGAGTTATACACAGACGTGACTACGAAAGTATAAATATTAGGAATTGCTGGGGATTTCTGAAAGCTGTACTTTTTTTGATGATCCTGCTTTTTCAGTTATTCACAGAGCAAAAACCCGTTTATCTACTAGAGAAAATGTGTCAGAATCTGGCCCTAAATCTAACACATGTTAACTCTTTTGCTGTGCAGTCTCAATTTTAATTCAACTATGTGCTTATGCCAACTCTCTATTGGCAGTATCGATTAGACAACGAAAAAGCCCCAGCAATAGAGACAGAATTATTTCTGGTTTTATACTCGCTTGTGCAAATTAGAAAAGCTTTCCTTCAAGAGGAAGACTAAGCATATGTAAACATATTTTTATCTGTAAATATCTTTAGTACTTAAACTAAGTTATATCCTTTCATTTATGATTTACAGGATTCCTCTCTGCTTCTAAGCATCCCAACTTGTACAAATGTCCTTCCACTAAGTTAAACTCACTTCATTGCTCCTGCCCCTTGGGCAGACTCTTGTACCTGTACTCTGAGACTATAAAATGCTTCCAAATCAGAAAAGCACAATTCTGTGTACCAGCACAAACTAGTATCAACACAAGACATAAGGCAGAAGAGAATCAGGTACTGAACACTACAGTCCCCTAAGAAAGGATCTTCAGAACATAAATGCTGCTACAAGTTTCCTTTTTAACCAGGGAGTCTTCCCATACACCTCTCAGAGAGCTGAATCAGGTTAATGACAAATATTTCTTCATGACACACACAAGGGCAAAGAGCCCTAAGAGGTCTCATAGAAGATCAACAGGACATCAAAAGCAGTGGCATAGTATGGACTGAGATCTTGAGTTACTTTTGTGGCAAATCCAAGTGATTAAGGTAAATAAATTGCAAAATGTCTCTGCACTGGTTACCAGTCACCCACAGACAGTGAACCAGCATCTCCTCCCACCCTGTGCTGCCCACTGCAGGGACATCACAACAAACCAACTTCGGAGTGGATCTCCAGGTAAAACATCTCTCACTCTCTATTATTTGGATTATTTTTAACCTGGCAAGATCTGTGTCTGAGCATGCTACCTTCTCACTCACAACACACTCCCACAAACTGCTGTGCCAACATGATGGAGGTGCAAGCCTGGATCAGGAATAGGTGGCCAGCAGTTTTGTGAGTAGACATCTCCTACAAAAAACTGCCCTGTTTACACAAATCCCTTTGATTACACAGAAACTCTTACAGTGTATGAAACACAAAGTCCAGCCAACCTTGTGTCTTGTCCAAGACTTACATTGATTTTATTTTAATATACATCTTATGCAATGCCAGGCATGTTTTCTGATACTTAAGTAAGCAGTCCACAATTACTTAAAGAAAAATGCAACTTTTGGAGCGCAGTGTTTGCTCTGTGAAAATTTGTGCTGATAGACTTAGTCTGCAAATGTGAAAATGGCAACTGAAAATAAAGTGGGAGCCAAACAAATTTTGAAAACTGACCTGGAAATGCCACCCGGAGTCTTCAAATCCAGTTGCCTGATATTATCACAAAAATGTCTTGCATAAATCAGTCAAGATACATTTAAAAGCATGTGTTAGCCCCTTTTCCCCATGGGGAAAATTTGTTCTAGTGGTGAGAGGTCTATGATGTTAAACCTGACCAATCATGGCCAACCTCTGCTCATTTCTTCTCATGGCAGAACTAGTTCTTCTCTACACCTCCATTTTGCTTATCTTTCTTATAAGGCGGAAAATGTCCTTCTCAAGAGAGAAAATAATTCATTACAAAGAAGTTATAAACCACTATAGATTAATTTTGGACTCCTACCAGAATTTTTTTGAAACTATGCTAATAGAAAGTCTTTTGAAAATTAATATAGGCCCCTATGCCAAGGATTTAATCCCATCTCATTCGAATTTCCATCAGTTTTGGAGTGTTTGTTAAATACAAAGAATGTGATTTGACTCTCCCATAAATTTTATCCACTCTCCCCAGAGAAACAAGTATCCATAGAGTCCCTTTTTCTTTCTAGACAAAAGGAACAAACCCAAGAGCTCTCAAATCAAAACACCATGGAACAAATCCCTCTTAACAGTCAGATACGTACATTATTGCCAAGGATTATTTTCACATTAAGCAAAACAAAGAAAAATCTCACTCTACCAGTGACAACTTCTTTTTCCTCACTACACTCATCAGTAATCATCCATCTCTGCATGTTTCTACCTTTCCATATCTGAAGGCTGAAGTATATGAACTGAAGCTGTAAATGAGTCTCTACCTGCAATTGATCTGTTTATAAATTGTCCGGTGGTCATTGCATCCTACTGATAGGACAAATTTTCTTCCCCCTGCTCACCCAGAGTAACACAAATACATATTTAAACAAAAGCAAAACATCATCAGTACACATTCTCTTTTCTTGTCAGAAGAGAATTGACAAAGGAATAATCCCTTGTTGAGAGTTTTCTCTCCTCCTCTCTTTTCGCCCCTGCTTAAAAGACTATGAACATCTGCTTCCCTTGTTTTCCTAAACAAGTCTTTCAAAAACATCAATTCATCCTGCAGGCTTTAGGAAGTTTACTGATCCTATCAGCTTAATAGCACACGGCTACACTCAAAAGAAGGCAGTAGTGCTCTCGACTATTATGTCCTTTTTTTAAAGCGTTGCAAAGACATCAGGCACTCTAGCACATCCTTAGTACTATATGACAAATTAAATAATGAGATAGTCATGAATTACCAGAACCAGCAAGTAATTTTTTCACCCCAGTGTTACATTTTACTTATTTATTTACATCATCAGACGGAAATGATTGCTCAGCATCCAGCTGGGCCTTCAGTTGTGCTGTTCAAAGGGAAATCCTTTCAGATGCCAATACAAAGATCAAGGGTTAAGGTCCCAGTTCTGCTCCTCTTGCAGATGCTGGAAGTTGCTTATTTCAGGAGATTTTGGCCCATCAAAAATAAGAATATCATAACAAAATCTCTCATTCTCTTAGGAACAGAAAGGCAGAACTTCTGCATTTTGGATTTGCTAGGAATAATGGTTTATTCCTGCAAATGGCAATAAATGGTTTGATTGAGATTACTGGAGAGGGTGCAGAAATAGCAAAAGTACAACACTTGTGCTCCTCTTTCTGTCCAGAATTTTGGGCTGGATATTACCGGCTTTGCATTGTGTTTTTCTGCCTAAATCCTCCCATAAATGTAAGATAGGTTCTCACTGCAGAATGACAGGTATGTATTTCAGCCTTTCATATCTGCTGTTATCAATGGCTCAGGGTCAGATCATAGAGAGGCAACAATTAAAGTAAGTATCACTAAAGAATTTAAGATCAGTGCCTTAGACATTTGAATACATAGATGTCCCTCAGCTTCTCAGGCTGGTTTTGATTTCAAACCCTTTCTGCTCTAGAATAAGGGAAATTAAGAAATTTGGCTATTAATTTCATATAGAAAAGTACAGAATATTTTAGTGGAAGTAAATCTCTTTGTGTGGTAGATCCTGAACTTGTTCTTCTCATTTCTGTTACAATGCTGCACTGGCTCCATCATTTCCATACCAGTAGATATGGAAAGCAGGACAAGTCTGAATAACTTCCAGACAGAGGGCTTGTGTGGCTGACTAGTAATTGCATATATATCCTGTCCCTCAGAACCCTTGGAAAGGCTTGTGTAGTTTGAAACCTGTAGTTCAGTAAAACTGACAGCACGTGAGGAACCACTGATTCTGTGGGATGCTGAGGTTTGCTAAAGAGATGTAGCATTGTCTAACAAATACCTTTATTTGGTATCAATGGATATGGTGTTGTACTCATTGGTGTTTGATACATAGTGCTATTTCAATAAATGACTGATTAACGGACAGAATGAAAGGGTGAGGAGGAGAACAATCAAATCACTTCAAATTAAAATGTTCTCATTTTCCCACAAAGCCACAGGTATTTTACACCAAATTTAGGTGAATGTTAGATAAAATAGTTTATAACTTCAAATACAAAAACCAAAACTAAGCCAAACCCCCTTCAAATTGTTTAAATATAATACTGTGAAAATAAATGTTGACAGCCATCTAATTTTATTAATACTTTTCTATGCAAAAAGCTGTGAAAATTCAATATAAATTTGTAAATAATTTCAATTAAATTAAATTGGCTGGGTTTAGTAAATAGAATACATATTTTGTTTCACTCTAGAGTTTGCAGTGCTTTGTGAGATATTCATAAAAGGAAGCAGTTAATGAGAGATCTTGAAAAGGGTTTGGAGTTTGGATTTTCCCTCCATCTGGGACATTGGTTGTAAGAGGCTTGTGCTGCCAGACAATTTCTAACTAAACACATTTCCTGTACAATTCCAGGCACGTGGATATACAAAAAGTATTAATATGGCAATCTCATAGCAAAGCCCAACAACATGTCTGCCTATCTCACTGCATAGTCACACACACAATTATGACTGACTGGGTTTAGCCAATTTATTTTATTTTCAAGGAGCTCCTCACACTACAGTCCATTGTTTTTTTGGGTCAGGATGCGCTGCCTTTTTGGCAAATGGGGAAGTTCAACCTTGCTTTTCTCTGGTGGGTGGTATTATGAACGAAAAATGCACTGATTCTTGCAAGTAAGGTAAGCCTCAAAAGAGTTAATTACTTTCCAAACTGAAAGCGTTTATTAATTTTCCTCATCACAGGTTGTATTTCTGAAGAGCACTGTGGTATTGAAATAATATAAATAAACAGCTTTTGAAAGAGAGAGGAAAACAAACAACATTTTAAAAACACATGTATAGCATAACATTGTGTACAATCCTTCTTTATGATCTCTTTCTACACCATTTCAGTGATTTGAAAATTAAGATTCTTGATGAGTCAAACAAGTGGATGCCAAAACTATTCAATATCAGTGAAATGCAGTTTAGAGTCAATAGGATTGGCCGTCTAATGACGATTAAGTATGCTATAAATTTAAATCTTTGAACTACTTGTTGAGATTTATTCAGGCAGACAAACAAAGATAACAAAAGTCTTTTGTGTGTTTGTCACTCATTTCCGTTGCTCTGTTGTTACAGTGTCAAATAATGTCAGTTATTTAAGCACAATTAATGTAATTTTAAATTCTCAACAAATTAAATTATAAAGACTAACAGTCCAAGGAGGACCCAGCCCCTTTTTCTTGTACATTTTCTTTTTTCTCCCAGTTTTGTGGCAAATTGTAAATCAATGGAAGGTTAGTTTCAATCTTGATTCTTAGAGAAACAGCCCCTTTTGATAAAAAATTAATTGTATTTTCATGAAGTCATTTCTCCCTGGTTTTGACCAGGTGAAATACATTCTGGAGTATAATTCAGGAATATGTAATAATTATCAGAAAATTTGGAAAAGCTGGAGAGGAAGAGGTCACAGATTCCAAATGACTCCCACTTGTGCCAGGATTATTTATTTTCTTTTATGATTCTATGTATTCATTCAGTGCAGGGGGAGCTACCTTTTTTAATCCAGGACTTGGCTGGTTACTAACTTCATTTTAGCAGAATAGAAAGGCAGCATTTAAAAACAATGCCACAATGTAAATGACCCCTGAAGGAAAACTGGAGGCTTGATAAGGAAACATACAATTGTTTTTATCTGCTTAATAAAAAGATGTTAAGTCTTTCACTCAGACATCTTGAAAATTAATTGAAGACAAAAAGTTCACCTATGTCTAGGCTTGTTTAATTAGACTGGGATCGGAAAAATTATTCTGTAAAAGCAACTTAAAGCTGATCTTCTCAAAGAAGTAAAATTACCACCCATTGTGCTAAATTTATGTTGAATTTCATACAATTTAGGGGGAAGGGGATGAGATGTTTTACATTTTGTGAGATCATACCTCAAGATTTAGTACAGCATCTAGAATTTCTTTGCAAGTAATAAAGACAATGATCCATTGTGTACTTCTATTACTAATTATTATGTAAAGATTGTCTGTTCCAAAAGATAATTAGAAAAGGTGAAATTTGATTCCATTAAACAGAACTCATATGGGACATAATGAAATTTTGTTGTGAAGTAGTAGACTCGCTTTGAAGCCAAATAAAAAGCTTTTACATTGATGGAATGAATAAGATTGTAAAAGCTCACACCTTTTCTTTCCTCTTTATTCCTGCACAGGCAGCATTTAAGAATAATTAGGCTAAGATTAAATTATATTTGCAAGAAGTTTCAGTTCTCAGTTATTTCACAGAAAAAGGATGTCTTCTGCTTTTTACATGGATCAGTCCTTAGTATTTGTGTTGCAGAAGTCAACTGATCAGGCACAGAATACAAGCAACAAAAGTGACCTAAAATTATACAGGACGAGACTTCCCTGATTCCACAACTCAGCCTTCCAGCTGTTACTGGGAAAACAAATAACCCCAGTGGTGCCCAAAGAAACCTCATAGAAGGCTCACCCCAGGCCAGTTCTGGGTCTGAGGAGAAAATTAGGTTGACTCCAGGTCTTGATCCTTTTTCCAAACTCTATAAACTATAACATGCTCGGCTCAGTGATGATTTAGCAGCGTGAACCTGTCTACCCCAAAATAGCCTCAGGTCCAGTACAGAGCTGGAAGAATTAACCGCTTGGCCCAGACACCAGAGAAGCCAGAATTGCTGCATGAAAGGTGTGTTTGAAGTTATGGCTGGGACTGGGTTCAGGTCTTTATTGTCTCATTTGTAGGTCATATGAACCTACTTAATGGCACAGGTCTTATTGTAAAGAAAAGAATGACCTGAATACATTGGTAACCCATTCCTTTGAGGCTAACCACTAAACACAATGCACCAGGAGATAATAAGCTTGGGAAAACTCTTTGGGAAAATACGTGAAGCCGCTTGAAACCAACTTGCTTCAGCTCACTGGACCAAGTCCAAACATTACAGGCTTGAGTTCGGCTGACCAGAACATAGAGTTGCTCCTGCAGTGGGATGAAAACGTTTCACACCACAGTTGTCGGGTCCTGTGACAGTCCTTTACCAGAGCCCAAGCCCTGTACACAAATCCTGGGAAGAAAGACTGAGAAGGAAGAATACATTAAGAACTGCCTGGCCAAGAGAAGCATGAAGAGGCAGGAAAGGAACAGAAGCGAATTTCTAAACCACATCCTAACCAGTATGCTCAGGTCTAGCATTACTTTTACCTGCCTTTATATCCCCAAATTAGATGTCTGATTGCTGTCATGAAAACAGAGGCTTGGGAAATATTGCACAAGAGAGCATCTTCATATCAGATTCTAGGAACTTCACACCTACTTATCTATCTTGTATGGACACTGACAAATATCTGAGCACATTCCAACATCCCTGTAGAGAAAGGAAATGTTGTCATTACCAGCTTATAGCAGGGAAAACAAAATACAGAGACCAAGAGAGCTGCCCAAAGTTCCATCGATAAGGCTGTGCCTTTCTTGATTCCAGATAAGCATCCTGAGGACAGGGTAAGTTTCCTCTCAAGGATCACATTTTTGTATAAGGCAATTACTGATTTTGCAATAAAACCCAAGCAGTTCTTTTGCTCACAGTATGCTGAATGGATGTGGGTTTATTTTTTAATACCAATTCCTATTTTAACAGAAAGTGCCATTGCTAAATTCTGAAATAAAAAATAATTTCATCAAACTTCAACCTAATGACAGTGGATGTTAAGAACACATGTGGCTTTTTGGAGCTTTGTGGAACATTCCCATGAAGAGATACTTAGCAAGTGCAGCTTTGTGTACATTTCACAGAACTCTGCCAGCGTTACTGACTTTTACCCATGTCTGAGCCTTACTCTAGACTGAAGTCACAAAGAAGGGATTAGTATGGCTACACTGAGGCTGTCTGTCACATAGAAGCTAATTAACTGCTGATTGGACACTGCTAAATCCCTATTTCCTTTGCATTTTACACACCCTCCCCACAAAAAAAAAGTTCTCATCTAGCAGAAAAATAAAAATTGCAGTCCTGGATAGTAATGAAATAAGCCTCTTTTGAACAAAAGTTGTTATATCAATAAGCGACAACAGCATGTTAATGTTGCATCCTCTTGAAACTGAGTTAATTACCAAGCTCAATTCATCACTTCTAAATAAGAACCAAAAATATAAAATTACAACAACCCAAAAACCCAAGCTAATCTTCAATAAAACATCTTTCACTACATTCTTCATAAAGTAAGTTTGAAATCTATATGCTATGTGTTGCCTCAACTCATAGCACAGGTATAAATCTAAAGCAAGCTGCACGTAAGGTACAGACACAGTGAAGGTACGACGGAGAAAGCAAATAGATTTACATTTCAGTTTGCATGTTTTGCATAAATGTATGGTTTATACCAGATTCAAGGCAATCAGATCTGCCCTTCCCTTTCACCAAAGCAGGATTACACCGAAAAGGGGGTGTTGGGAGATTCCTCCCCACAGGTAAATGACAACTCAATAAACTTCCTCTGAAACATTTCCAGTAGCTGCCTTGTCTCAAGGTATGCAAACACTTACTACATGACCTGCATTTAGTTCTTTTCCATTTCCTGAACGTCAGTTTATTATTTTCCATGCATTTTCTAGGTGCTGATTTGAATAGATAAAAGAAAAAATTGTATCCTTCCACATTTTTGGAAATATCATTTTCCTGAAGTTCAAAATATAAAAGAAGAAAATTAAGGAAGTGTGTGGCTATAAAAAATGTTTACTTTAACTGTCTACGCTGCTAAGCACTTCAATCAGAACTAGTAATTTTTTCTTTTAGAAATACCAAGCTATAAATTTATTTCCCAGCTGCAAGGAGAAATTGCTGATACATAATGTGTCTGATTTTCCAAAGCACTGGCAGCTACCTTGAGCTGCTGCACGTCCTTCACCCCCTCTGTACATAAGACCAAGCCTTTTTCTATATGAGCACACATCAAAGGTTTACATCACCCAAGTGAAAGAGAATTTCAGAGGTGAGAATAGGAAAGTAACAATTTTAAGGACACATCACAAGTGACAGTGTTAATCACCAATAAAAGCAAATTGCTGTTGAATAAAGGAAAGTTTCTCCACTTGACAGAAGAGAATGTACCCCTTGGTCTGAATCACAGAGCAAATTGGTTTTGCCACATAGAGTCAGACTTTCTACAAAGCCTTTAGTTCTCCAGCCCAAGATTGTAACAGAACTTAAATAGATAATATAAGCTACAGGAGGAAATAGATAGGCATTAAATATGAGCATAAGGACCAAATGACAAGGAAAGTAATTCAAACTGAATGCAAAGGTTGGAAATCCACTAAGTGGGAAATTCACTCCCATTTTTTTCGTTATTTAACTCTTCTCTACACTACTGGATATCACAAATGGCTCCCAAAGTCCAAATTACAAAATGACTTTATTATATCAGGAATATTTCTACCTTAGCTGTGAAATGTATATGAAAGGTGCTCACAAATCACAGTTCACATGGCCTAGCCAGTTATCCTAGAGCTGGCAACCATGCTAGGCATGCCAGAGATGTACCAAAACCTACACAGCACCTCAGCAAGACAATTTCTGGACTATCCCCCTCAGAACAGATTTCAGTTAATGCCAAATGCAAGTATATGAATGCCTGACATGAAGGTGAAGGAGGAAGAGAGAAGGGAGGAAGCAGTGAGAAAATATCAGCTGCCTTCAGAAATTAGGTATTACATGAAATAAAAGCACTAAAGACAGAGGGCCAGGTATCCTCTGTTGTTAAGAACAAGCAGACTTAGTCATGGTTCCCAGGCACTCATTAAAGTGAAATTCAATAGCCATTTTTTTATTACCAACTTTAACCATCCAATGGATACTGTAGTCCTACCACTGTCAGTTTGCTGAGAACACTGAGAAGATGCCTACCGCAATCTGCAGACACACGAAGGGTGTGAGAGGCGGACACAGAAGCAGCCTGCATTTCCTTTGTGTTTCCCTTATTTAACAGCTGGGTCCTCAAAGAGCAAAGTAAAGCAAAACATAAGTGTTTGTATAAGGAATATAATCCAGTCAATGAGATACG
This sequence comes from Dasyornis broadbenti, assembly GCA_013397935.1. Taxonomy (NCBI): domain Eukaryota; kingdom Metazoa; phylum Chordata; class Aves; order Passeriformes; family Dasyornithidae; genus Dasyornis; species Dasyornis broadbenti. Next base: position 1,693,466 of record VZRN01002326.1, read on the forward strand.
CAACATCTGTATGGCACTTTTAGGATGACGTAGCTGCATGTCTCAGGATTGTGCACAGAGCTCCTTTCTAAGGATCTTAGGATTTTTTTTTTTTTTTTTTGCATAACCTCTTTTTGTTAATTCTTACTTGTTTCTTACTTGTTACCCACCTTCACTCCGTCAGCACTGCCTGTGTAAGAAGCAGGTCTGAGAAATGAAGAAGCCAAGCTCCCTGCTATTACTCTTTTTCCTTCAGAAACAGCAAAGGTGAAATTCTGGCTTTGTTGCAATAAATAGAACACACGCTAAAATCTTGCAGGGCAGAATTTCACTATCAGGCTGTTACCAGTAACATTAATGCAGCCTCCCTCTATTCATACCCTTCAGAGGACAGGGGTTTCCAGGTGGATTAACAAAAACCAATGCCAAAGGCAGGAAGGCAAAATGCTTTCCAAAACACCTGTCCCCAGGGAACGTGATTCCCCTCTATAGACATCCTCTTCACCTCCGGTCTGTTGTACTTTGTCCTCAAACCCCATTCCTTACCTAAGCAGACAATCATGCACTGTAAGGACCTCCTGAACTTTTAGTATTTATTTTTTGTTTCTAAGATTCTTACCAGTCTCCCAAGGCTGATATTTCCAAAGGAAAGGGCAAATTGACCCTTGAGAACAAAGTCTGCAATGAGAATTAAATTTCTTTTAAGGTTTAAGCACGTGCTGTGGGTGTTTAGTATACACTAAGGAAAAGAAAGCCCACATCTTGTAATAAGTAGGGTAAATCACTGCTAAAGAGGAAATTATCCCTGTTAGACAACAGGAATGGAATCACTCTTTTGGTGGTTATTTAGTTTGGGTTTTTTTACATTCTCCATTATTTTTTAAGAGCGTTTCCTTATACAAACAAGAGCATTCACTGATCAGCACCAGTATCTCTGCTTTTGGCGTACATTAAGAAAATTAAATGGAATATTCTTAGAAAGACATCTGTGCCTGGGGTGACTCACATTTGATCAATCCCTGTGAACAGTTCTTTTCAGAGGATGTGCAATTATTTGCTCAGTTAGGCTTAAACTTTTTATTTATTTAATCACCCTCCTGTAAAGCTTTGATCTGAGCTTCCAAACCCTATTTTTCTTACCACTTCAGCTACATATTTTAAGTCTTACTTTTTAATCAACTTCAGCCTGTAAAACATGCAATGTTATACTTAATGTACCCTATTAGGAAATCAAGCTGCTGCATGGATTTTGTGATCTCTCATTTTGCAGCCCCGTGAGCCATTTGGAAGCATCATTAATGTCATTATTCCAGGGGAGAAGGAGAGAACTTGCAGCAGAGTGAGCCCTCTACACGGCTGTCAGCTTTGCCCTGCTAACATTTGCAGAGTGACTCAGAGGTGAATCACAGGTTTCTGCAGGTGTACACCAGGGAGAGCTGGATGATTTCCATGTCACAGTGGTTGCAAACGTTTACTTCATTAGTTCATGGGGTTACTCAGCAGTCCTAGCCAACTCAATTTCTCAATCTTACTGTATGGCAGTTTAAAAAATAAAAAAAGAGAGAGCAGATAGCAGCTTTGAAATTAAAAACACAAGATCAACCATCAATTTGTAATTAGAAAATCTGAGCAATGATGGAATGGGAATGGATTTATGTGTAGTTACCATTAAACACACATTATGAAATATTTCAAACTGTATCAGTGTTAGGTCTATAATGCTCTTTACACTAACAGTAAAGGATATTTACCATATCCTTCTCCACAGCAGTACACCTTGCACACGGGATGGGGATCTCTATCCACTGAAACTGCATTTGCCATAGGAAACTCACAGTGATGTCTCTACTTAGCAAGTAATTCAATAGCTTCTTCCAAGTGTCCAGATGTTTCCCAACAAGCCTTTGCATGCATGAGAGTAGTCACTTGGGATTTACAATGGCATTTCCCACTCACTGCTCCTGATGTGGCTGGAGACTAAACTCGCAGAGCCGCGTCTGCTCCTTATGCTTCAAGTTTACAAATGATCCAGCTGCCATAGGTAGGAGAAAATTCCTGTGTGCAGGACACCAGGTAGCTGTGTGAATCCCTCTGCCTTCGATTTCTCTAAACTGGATTCCATAAGTCACTTATCTACCCATTTTATTACTCTGTTTCAGTTATTTTGAATTTTACCATCTTTTGACCTCATGCTAACCTGCTCCCCACAAGACTGTGTCATTGGGAAACATTATCACTTAACTTCATGTTATTTTAAGATTCTTAGAGTCTAAATTCTCGCAGGACTGATCCTTGACCTGTGCCCTACTATAAGTGACCTCTTGTGGGCATGAACTCCCAAATGTTTCCACCAACATAAACTATTGATTCTTAGATGTAGAAACTTTTGTTCCACGGTCAAGGAAAAGCCTTTCCTCACCTTTTCATTATTTTACCTTGCAGACTATGTCTTGTATAGTTAACATAACTAAAAATCTCTGGAAATCTTGGTGGGATTTTCTCTCTGGTATAAACCCAGTTATAGGTTAAACCAAGTCAGCTCATTCCTGTAATTAAAATTGATCAAGCTGTCTGAGACTCACTAGAATTACAGGCAGTAAAACTTAATTTTCCCTTAAGCAAGCTTGACCAGTTTTAGGGGAGAAAAATACTGGCTAAAGATTGAAGACTATGAAGAGAAAATGGAGCTAAGAGACACATATAAGCTGAAAGTTCTGTTTATCCCAGATTTCTTTCACATTTTATGCAAACAGCTGTCATCTTCAAAAGATCTCATTAGAAGCTACCAAGCCAGAGGGCAGAGTGCTATGTCAGCTATGCACTCAGTGCATGACTATACCAATGACACACTTCCTTAAGGATGCACTTTTAACCTCTCAAACACTTCTCTACCTAAACTATGATCTTTTGAAAATAATGGAGGATAACAATGCAAGCTTGTGAGAAGAGAGACACTTAAAACACATGTTCTAAGCATATCCCTGTAACCCAATATGCTACTCTGTGTGCTCGCATCAAAACTGCAAATGAAATCCAGGGAATCTCTGTGGGGTCAGAGTATGGCAACACAAAATTGGATGTGAAGTGTTTACTGATAAAGCAAACGGGATTATTCTGGCCAAGGGTCCTACCAGGTGTCATCTACACAGGAAAAACCTCCACAAACACTTGCAGTTACAATACAAGTGGTCTTGGTAACCCTGATGGTCCTTTCCAATGCTCAACTCCCAAAAGAATAGACTGTGCCCTAAAGCCCCGGGTGGGCAGTGAAGAGCAGAGCTGACAGTTGGCACAGACAGATGGAGGCTGGAGGCGGCAGGATTGCGCAGCAGGAGGCTCAGCACCCCTCACCAGGCACTGCCAGGCTCTGCAGCTCCAGCCAGATTGTGCTCTGGGCAGCACAAAGTTTCCTGGACTCAAAATCAAGGGCAGTGTTCAGGTTACTAAGGGGAAACCCGAGGAAGGAAAGCCTCCTGCTCTCCTCCTCGGCAGCAAACAGAACTGTCTCAGCTAATCCAGGTGTGTGGGAGCTCCTCTGCCCCAGCAGCCAGCAAAGGGCAAGGAGAGAGTGGTTCCAGGGATCCTGTATTACCAGATGGAATAGTGGGGTGAGGACACTGTACAGAAACTGTACATCGACCCAGTCTTTACTTTTATGTATTATTTTAGTAGTTTATGTTCCAGACCCCATGAAAAAAATTACAGTCCCGTGAGGCAGGTACTGAATATGATGCAGGCTCACAGTCACATTTATTAACATCTCCCCTTAAACCTATGCTGTTGCTGACTTGGCAGATAAAACCCTGACTCAGCATCCCACCAAGGCAATGACACCCATAAATACGCATTTTCACTCAGCAGCAGCCATCTAAACAGAGTTGAAGACAGATTTTTAAATCCCATTAGAAAGAGACAGTCTCTTAATCAAGTCACCATCCTAAAATTGGCACCAAATTCTTTCCAGACTTTAAATGCAGAGGACAATGGAAAGAGAAGAAAGAAATGCCTTTTGAAACAAAATACGAAGCTGAAATTATGAGAATACTGTGCTAAGCTGTAAATCACGTGGCACTGCAAACCAACTGTTTAGATGTGCTTTATTTAAAAACTATTAGCGTGTTATGCTATACTTACTTAAGTAAACTACAAAAATTTTCTCAAAACTAGCATCAGCTATTATGAATCCATTTCTGCCATGAACACACTGCCCCAGGGTAAAGGAGCACTAAAACTTACTACAGCTATAAATATCCTGGTTTTCACATGGCCTGATTGAAAACGATGTAGGTGTGCTTGGCATTTAACTTGGGGAAGTCGTCTCAGCTCCCCTCCCTTCCTCCTCCCCATGCTAACAATGTTGTTTGGCAGCTTTTTCATTTTATCTCACCACAGATCTTTGCCAAAACTTGAATCTGCTCCTGACAGATTAACTGCCACCATAAAAGAAACTGGCTTTTTTTTTTTTTTTTTTCCTGTGGAGTCTGATTGAAAGGATAAGCTTGAACAACAATCTTCTCAAATGGCCCGGTCTTCTCTCAGGCCTGGTGTTGGGAAATGATGACCAGTACAGTTGGAGAGGCTTTAGTTAGTCAGTAACCACACTTTGAATTCAATTATTTGAACAGTACAACAGACTGTGAGACCAGATTCCCAGCTGGTTTTTAACTCACGTTTTCACTTGCACCTGTGCAAAGTGGGCACAAAATACTTCTAATTTGGCAGTTGGGAATTAGACCTCATATTTACATTTGCTTCCTGATTCCTGACTTTATTCATCAGCCAGCATGTGGTACACAAGCTGATGAATTATTGTTTAGTTTGTTTTGAAAACACATCACTTGCAAACATACTTTAAAAAGATCTGCAATAATTAGCTGCATTTTATTTTCTATGCTAACTGCACCTCTTTGTGCCTTTTTATGTATACATACATATACAAGTACCTTTATGTTCAGTAAAGTTTAGTCCCTTATGATCAATTTAGGGTCAAAATCAGGCCTGAGTGAACACAACTGTAAAGGTGAAGATTTCAATGGAATTCAATATATTTATACTAAGTCTTAATTTGGCCTTTTGCCTTATGAAAAATTTCAGATCGTCAGTGTACAGAGGACATTTTAATTATTAAATATTTTGTACTCACTAAATATAAGCAAGACTGTAGTTAATTCTACCCTTAAGTCTTGACCAAACGATGTTAAATTATCTTGCATTTTCTTGCATTACCTTGCATTTCTGTGGATCATGTTGTTATACTGACATCCAGGGACCTGACTGGCTGCCTGAACCCTTCGCTGTCTCTGATACTGAAGATCCAGCACAACAAAGAGGGTCCAACCCTCCCTGCACCAGGCATTTTACCTCTGCCATAGAATATGAGGAAAATTATTCTCCACATAAGATATTTGGATATTCACAGCAAAAGTCGATTTTTCTCTCAGTTTCTGCATAGAGAAAAATTATCTTTCAAGTAGTTACATAACTTGTCGTTTCCAGTCTCTCTGCTTTACAGTTCACAAGTCTGGTCCGATATATTTCTTTCCCCTCATTAAAAGATTTTCTACTCTTTGCCTTCAGGGGATGCTGGAATGTCACTGTCGATCTCTGAGATGTGGCAACTTCTTCTAGGTGTTTCCCTTTGTCCCGTTAGCCTTGCTTCAGGACAAGACTGAGGAAAGCGGAGGTATTCCCAAACTTCGTGAGAGGGTGGTTGAGCCAGCCAGCAGCTCAATCACCTTTGTGTGCCACCCTGAGGCTTCCACTGTTCCAGGAGTTCATCTCAGCAGCAGGGCTGGTGGCAGCACACTCCATCAGTGCTCCTGTGTGTCCTCCAAAGGAGGGATCAGATGGGCTCACACTGTTTCCCATCAGGAGAAGTTTCCTCTGTGCAGAGGAAACCTCACTGAGCACTCAGGCCAACACTCAGCTTACTGAACAAGGTTGAGAATCTGGCCTATGAAAATGAGCTTTATATAACCAAATGTACCTCAGTGCTTTACCCACATTCACACTCATCCTTCCCTCCCCTCACTTCAGGCTCTCATTTGACACCTCTCCTATGATCCCTCATCAGCAACATTGAAGCCCCTCAAGGTTAGGGATCTGTATTTTCCTCGAAGCCTCACAAACAACAATAGCACTGTGTAAATAATAAGTAACAGCAACAGTGATTCTATAACAAGTGGCATCAGCTTTAACAACTCATACCACAAGTGGTGTTGAGAATCTGCTGCAGGATCTTAACGTGAGCTCTGTTGAGGAAGACAATGAAACTAACTTCAGGCTGGGGAAAGACTGATCACAATCATTCATCTGGGTTAATATCTATACGCTGGGGATCAGATCATCATTGGAATATCAGTCACAACACTTGGGATATTGCTGCCAAAAATTACAGAACTGTAATAATGCACAGGAGGTAAGAAATGTATGAGGACATTTATACCCAGGCTTCTTCTCTTGAAAAGATATTCCATGCCAAAATTTTTTAAAGTGTCATACCAGTATAGGGAAAGCCTTTGCCCACCTTAATTTACAGAATAACTACCACTGAAGTTTTAACTAGATTTTAAACTGGGAATGAAGTGTGTAAATCTGAAATCTTATGAATGGAACAATAATCTACCGAGATGACTTTTGGTACACAGGTTACTGAATATTGTCTCACAGATGTGCCAGCTGCACTGCTGGCTGGGCGCTCCAAGGTTGTACGGTTTGACCTGGGAACAAAAGCATTGCCATCTGCTAGTTTTCTAACCTGACTGGATGGGTTTGGGGAGACCATACTAGCAGCTGAGGAGAAGAGAGAGGGCAGATATCCATCCAGCTGAGAAGAGATGGCTGCTGCATCAGAATTATGGGTAGAGAAAAGGATTTGCACTCAACTGTATAAATTCTTGTTAGAGCCTGTTCCAAATGGTGTGTATTTATATATATACATTTATTTACATTAAGCGTGTACAGATATATGCACACATGAAGTTTAATAAAAATTGTATGCTATCTCAGTCATATACCACCATAATCTGGAAGGGCAGTGGGGGAAAGCTTTCATCATCTTCCAAGATTTTAGCCATTCTCCGAGGCAAAAATCACTCCTAACATTGACTAAAGGGTAACATTGTTGCAAAGCAAAGGACATGCTTAAAAATCCTTGAAGGAGTTTGCTTGAAATACTTTGAAATACACTCTGGTTTTCTGTTTTGTTTAAGTTGGGATGGACAATTGACTATTGTGCAAAGATAGATTGCATCCACAAGTCAATACCTGTAAAGCAATTTAAAGGTCACTTTAACAAGTCCAGTAATAGCGAGCATTAGTGATTCTGCAAAAGAAACAGGTGTTGCAAGATAAACCAGAGTGTTCTGAAAGTAACTGCTATTCTTTCTTCTCTGTGTTCCTGAACAACTCCATCCTTGTCATATCGGATCCCCTTCCAGCAGCATAGTAAGGGATGTGGCTACATGTATTTCATCCAGTGTATTTGTTTCTTTATTTTCTTCAAAACTGCTATTATGTGATGATCTTACCCTGTCTAAAACCAACAAAACCATAGCAATTTAATTCAATTTAATACTTGTACACAGAAGGCTATCAATATAGTAACTCCCAAAATTACTTCATATATTTATTAGATATTTTAAAAAACTGTGTGAACAAACCTGACATTTTTCAAGAGTAAAGTTTTTTGTGGCTTATGGTGTGGGTTTTGTTCCTTTGAACTGAACAACCCCTCACAACAGTTCTGTGAAAAGTCACTGGAATGATAATACAGCCTTTGCTTTAATCCTTTATAAAATAAATGTTAAAAAGTCTTACTTATAGTCATCCTCTTAGATGTAGTTGGTACTTCTGACAGTGATACTTAGACTGAAAGTTTCTGCAAGTATAGTTGCATAAATATATCTCTAATTACTCAGCTTTTATATAGCCTCTGGTTTCCAGAAAGAATAAGAAATGTGACACATGATCAGGACTGCAAGTATTTTTTCAAAGTTGGATTAATTAACATCATCTCAAAACCAGAAAGAACAAAGCTACCAGGTATGTGGAACATTAATCACATCACTAGTAATTAGTGCTAGAATACAGAAATAAAAAGACAAAATGAGGCCATAAGAAATTAGTCTAATCCAACTACAATTTACCAGAAATACTGTAAAAAGTAAGGTGAAACTACACAATTTTTTTTTTTTTTTTAATGAATAGAATGATGGGTAGGGAAAGCTGGTCTGTCTGGGCCAGATCAACAGAATAAGAATGCTTGAGAAAAATAATGACAGATGGGAAAATTGCAATATGTGTGATTCAACCATATTATGATAATACTAACATACAGGTATTAGAGTGTGGTGCATAAAGCAGCAATAAACACCCTTGAAATACATGGTAAATTTAAACTTACACAGTCTTCGGGTTATGAGCCTCAGAAATGACAAGATCAGTAACAGAGCAAAGCACTGAAAAGGCCCACAGGGACCTGGGACTGCTAATCAGTGAGATGGATGTAAAACAATCAAGTTTGTCCTCAGAAGGTAAAGTTCGAGCACCTGCGGAACAACATCATTTTGAAGGATCTCCCTCAGATGCAAATCTATTGCCTATTCCACCAACACTGAGGTATCTCACCCACTAGGCATAGCAACAATGAATTTGATGCAAAATGTCACTCATGGCACACTCCAACTATACCACAGCAAGCAACACCTGGGAGAGAACTGCCCTGTACAAAACCACATTCATGCCTGCAGTTGTCCAAAATGACAACAAAAATAAACAAAACAGAGATAGGAAAATAACTGTCACACATCAAACATCATGGGCATATCTTCTGTCATCTGTTCTTTGCTCCTACCTTTGTCAAACATTTTGCTGTATCTTGTCAGTTTTTTGCTCTTTTTAACCTGACAGGCCTGTTGCTGATGAGTGGTAGGCTTGAGCTTCCTAAAAAAATCCTAACTCTGGCAGATATAGAAGAAAATTATTTTATCCTGAAGAATTAGCTTATACATTCTCATCCATTCTATTTCTCACCATTGTTTATTTTGATATGTGCTTTCCTGTACAGTCAGGCAGGTTCTCAGTTTGAATTATATATGGCAAAGGAATAATTAGGCACGAGTACAGAAGAAAGAATTCACTGCAACAGGTGAGTCCTTTCTGAACTTCTCACTAGGGCATGCACAAACTGGGTATTCCTACACAATGATCTTAACCTCAGTAGGTCCAGTTATTCCCAAGCATGTGAACTGGGAACAGATTTTTTTGAAGCACAGGAGAACCAACCTTTCAGGTTCTCAAATAGTTCACAACCTGATCTCTGCAAACGTATTCCTATGAATGAATGTTATCTCAATGCATATAAATAGATTTCAACTTAAAGAGAGATTGCAAAGCTGGCTGTTTGCTCTGCATTGTTTGTTGTACTTCATTAGTCACCTAAACCCCGTGCATCTGAACACAGTTTAACAGCTGCTACTGCCTTGTGCCATTCCTTGGAAAGTGGTGAATGTTTCCAGCTGTACAGAGCGAGCAGACAGGGGTTAGGATGAGCAACCAGTCAAAGTTGCTCTCTGTAGGTCAGTGATATGGAAATAAGAATAAAGTCAATTTCTTTTGCTAGTATGAGACCATCTTTTTCCTCCCTGGGATGTAAAGGTTTAATTTCCAACAAAAGTCTGGCTTTTCATCATTTAGACTCTGAGTCAAGAAAGCCCCAAAGTTGACTGAGCAATAGTGGAATGATATCCTTAAACATCTGGTTGAACCAGGGCTTCTGTGTCTATATTGTAACACAGCTTTTATCAAAGAACCTAAAAATAAAATCCCCACAAGTAAAAGAGCTCTTTTCCTCACTTGTGGCTTATTGGTTTTCAGCAGATAACTGCTTGGTTCCAATATTAATTTAAAAGAAAAAAGGCTAAGATACAATCAGCATAGAAGCAATTAACCAAATTATTTAATGGATTAATATAAATTACATTGTTTAATTACAAGATCAAACAAAATAATGCTGATTTCAATGAGAGCAATTCAAACCAATGGTGAAGTAGGGAAACTAACTGATTTTTTGAATGCTGCCATCCAACTGTCTCCAAAAAAGGTTAGATTGACTACACGAAGACATAAAAATTTACAGTAATGACAAGTCACTATACAAATACTCTCAAATATAAATTTTTAGCTATTCAGTAATTTGAATTTTACTACCAAAATTTGCAATAATCATAATAAGGTCCATAGAGAGGTGAGGGGCAAAAGAGAGAGGTGGGGAAACATGTAATCCCAGGTCAGAACCAGATACTGTCTGGTTCCTACACAAAGACAGTCCTCGTCCTGTATAAGATTTTATGCCACTTAGACTTCAAACTCTACATTACTGTAGGACATGTAACCAACCCATATCACTGACATCTTCTCCTGCACTTCTTTCTTTTCTTGGGGAGGACTGCACTGTCCTCCTCATGGCCCTATTACACAGCATAAGGGTGCTCATTTTCAGATATTGTCCACCAAATCTGATATCTCCATCTCTAGCTCCTTGTCTTATCCATCCTTGTGTTCATTCTTCTCCAGTTTCTGCATCAATTAATCTCCCCTCCCCCTGATCTGCTCTTATTGGTACTTGCCTCTGTAATTGTGTTATTTCGTGTGTCTCTTTGGATGAAAAATGCTACAAATTGAGGTCTTTTATCAAGGCTACCCTTCATGGGGAAAATACTGAATTTTCTGCAGCCGAAACTAGCACAGTCCAGCAAGGAGGTGAATGTCCCCAGCTGATGCGCCCCACTGGCGCTCCAGGGTACCATTTCCATGAGGGGTCCAGACAGCAGTTTGCTGCCAAAATACCACTCCAGTGCCACTTGAGCAAGCTGCTTCTTCTTCTTGCCTATATCCTACACCATTCCCTGCTGTGGGTCTGCACACCACTTCTCCTGCCTGAATATAACCACCACCAGCCACACACAACCTGTGTGCCCGCCCTGCTTCTCTCCCAGGCCACCCGGTGCAGCTGCAGCAATGAGAAGGAGCGAGGCAGCAGCTGGGGTTCAGGGCTCTTGCCTGCTCCCCCTCTCACCAAGGACTGTCTCTGCCCTCTACACAAAAGTGCTCCAAGAGCCATCTAAACCCGAGCCACAGAAACCTCATGAGGAGCGTGACTCTGCCTGCACCCAGAACAAGGGATTCTGCCTTTAGGCTGTGCAGAAAGAAGCACCTGACTGTTTGATTAGTATTTTGTGTGCTGCTTTGAAGCGCTCTGCAGAGCCCGGGTCCTTGGCCCAGCACAGCTTGCTTCCTACCCTTTCAACATTACAGCACTGGTTGTTCCATCACAACCTGTCCTCCCACCCATTAACTAGGGATGCAAAAGAAATTCCAGTGCAACCCAGGCTAAAAATGAACGTGCCCATCATAAGAAGAAGCTTAAATCATTACCTGCCTAACGCATTTGTAGAAAAGAACAATTGTAGGACATGAAGTACCACGTATACATAATGAACAGCATGACCTTCACTGTGGTCCTGCTTGCTGAAATTAAGGATAACATCTCAAAGATCTTTCATTTTCTGCACCAACAAACTTCCAAAACAAGAGGCAAAATAAAACATGGGGAGAGAAAGAAGGACAGCAAAGAGCTGCTGTGGCCAAGCTGATGGAGACCACCAGAGCCGGGTCCAGGGCTCTGACGGCCAGCACCCAACCGCTTGGAACCGACATCACAAAGCACACAGGCTTAACAAGTTGGATTTCCCTCTACAGATAACAGCAACCCAGATAAAAAAATGGAACTAACTCTCTATTGAGGATTTTCACTCACCAAGATATAACAAAATGCCAAAGAGCACGTTTTTACATTGCTTTCCAATACTTTCTGCGAAATATCCTCCTTTAAAGCCACCATTTATGTGAGCACAGCAGATTGACAGCAGTGTCACTTAGGCAAGGGCTGGCACTGCAGTTCAGGTGAGCACTGGATTCACTCCTCATTTTAAAGGCATTTGTGATTTTTTAATGGATCTTGGGGCCTATCAGGGATGGTTCATCAGAACTCTGTTTCATACAGAGTTAGGAAGTTTTAGGTTTCTTCATGGGCTGCACGTGAAACGAATTCAAAAGGTGGTTAAAATGTAAATGAATCGTTTGACTCCAGGAGTCAATGGAGGTATTTCTCCAGCCAGCTGGTGGCTTGAAAACTTCATATTAAGCTTGTTAAGGTTGTGTAAAATATAATCAATTAAACATATTTAAAACAAACAGCTCTCAAATCTAAATAATCATTTTCTCTTTATCCAGTGTTCATTATCTGGGCTTCTGTTTGGTGGGGGGGAGCAGAGGCGCTGGATGGAAGGGGGGTGGTATGTGTGTGCAAGAGGGAAATCAGGATAGAGCAAGTAAAACATCTCCAGCCAGACTAAGCCAACAGGAATTATGCTAACTTGCTCCTGTGAACCTGTATATTGTGTTGGTTTTGCTCCACTGTTTGTATCCACAACAAAGTGAGGATGTTGCTCTACAGAAATCCCTGCACAGCCAGGACCAGGGGAGTGCTGCTGATTTCAGCTCCTGAGCTCTGCAGGCAAAAAAAAATCTCAAGCTTGAGCTCGCTGCAGCTCTAATTAAAAATAAAGTACGGATGACTCATTTCACAGCTTATTGTTAATGGTTAAGCTACTGGAAGAAGCCCTACTGGAGCTCCTCCGGACCCAACAGACTCATGTGCTGCTCTAGCAGGGAGTGCATTTTGTTGAGAGCTGAAGCTCTGGTCACAGGTTAACAAGGACCATTTAGGGCCCTATAGCCAGAAAAATTATTTGCAATATATCAAAACAGAGATCTACACTGGGGCAGGCAAGGGGGAAATAAGCACACACATACAGTGTAATTAAAGGAATTTCTTCTTGCATGGGACAATATTTTCACCCACTGCTTCCAGCCCAGAAGCGAAGGACAGTTTCCACTGCAGTGAAAATTGGAAGCAACAGCAGTGGGACTGCAGAGATGTCTATTTTTGTGCCATGCTCAACTCAAAATGAGCAGGAATTACTGGATCTGATACTCATGTTCACTGTAACCTTTTGTCTTTTCTGCAAAACTCAGAGAAAATTATATTTAATGCAGGTATGTTCCAAATATTTCACCAGTTTATATCACTGTGGATCCTGGTTTTGCTGGCACTCCTTATTTCAGCTTCCTATCAGAGCTGAAAAAGTTATACCAGTATCAAAGGTCTAAAAGCACGGTTTTTTTATTACATCTGCAGTGCAGGTACCTGAGCCAATAGCAAGTGAGCTTGTTCCATGTATCAGAAACAAAACAACAGCATTAGTACAGACCTCCACACATGCTACTCTACTTTAAATTCACCCTCTCCAGTAACTCAGGAATAGCTCTCAGGAAAGGCAACTCTACAGTGGACAGTCAAGCCAACTCATTTACTCCTAGCTTCATCCTCGCTAGGCTGCACTATACCATGGACAGTGCAGACCTTTTTAATCACACACAGATACAACCTCATCCTGCCTAGAATACATTTAACTGCACTGGTGAATGCTTGGAGCACACAGTTTAAGGTTTCTTTCTGTCATAATGACATTGATAAATGAGTTTACTGTAAATAAAGTTTCTTTCACGTATCTGGTTTCCTTAGGTATTCATTCATCTGGAATGACTTGTGTTTTATACATCAAGAATTCTTTAGTTTAAAAAATGCCAAGAACAATAATTCAGTATCTGACATTTCATCACTGTCATACTTCAATGTTATGAGCTACTATTAGCAAATGCATTAGTCCATTTATATTTTATATTCTACTTCTCCTAAAGGTTTTAAAAATATTTTGGTAACACTGTCCCTTCATAGGTGGTATTGCTTGAGAGAGAAAACATTTCCAACACGATCAAGAGTTACAGAGTGGGCTATCTATAGCAGAACCTATTGTATTAACAAGACAAGATTTGTTTTAAGTTCAATGGAGAAAAGACACCTTTGAATTTGAGAAGTTAAAGGGTGTTGCATTACCTAGGCACAATAGGGTAAGTTAATGATGAAGTTTCAGTTTTAACTTGGAAACTGCTGGGTTTTGTAGGCTTCAGCCTGTCGCTAATAGGTATATTTTAACGAGATACATGGGGATTTAGGGGAACAACTCCCATTATTGTTAATGGGATTCACACAGCTAAATCCCTGTGCTGGAAATGTTTCTTGTAATGTGTCTTTAATATAGCCTCTGTGTGTGTGCACACACATGTATGTGCGTGTCTAGTTAATGGTTAAATGTATAAATAGGAACATTAGACTTCCAAGTGTTACTGTTTCATTCCACGGTGTATAACTGAACCAGAAGCAAAATACAAGTCTTGAAAGTGTGATTTTTTTGACAGCAGTGGGTAAACCTGCTCTGAATGTTTGGCAGGAACAGGGACACCACATCAGTCCTCCTACCTGTGGGCTCATAGAAGTAACGTCTGCATCCCTTATGCTCTTTGCTGCGTATTAAGGCAGGGTGACTTTTATACAGTCACTCTTCTACTTCCACCTGGATCCCAGGCAGAGGAAGGCTGCTGAAAATCTGGTCAATGATACCTGGGAGCAATGTGCATTGAACTGGAGAGGAAATCTGTGGAATGGCTGTGTCCTGCTGATCTGTCTCTGAGCAGCTGAAGGCTCCTTGGAGAGCGACCTATATGGAACCTGGATTGCTCCTGGGAGAAAGCGGGGCCTGTGCACTGGAGAGCTGTTTTACCTGCACATGGCTACTATAGCAGCAGCAAATGAATTGCAATAGCTCTGTAAAGAGTTTTCTGAATAAAAGAGTGTTTAATTTTAGAAACATGAAGTACTCTCATATTATTACCCACCAGGTGGTAAGCGATACAGGCAGGAAGCAGTCAACCTAAAAGAGACGCCACAAGAAAAGAAGCATGATTATCTGAGGGGCCAAGCAGCACCTTGAAACAGAGCAAACACACTGCATCAAAAGGAGTGGCCACCAGGATGCTGGATTTTCAGAAGTACACCTGAGGGCACAGCAGAACTGAGACTTGAATCAGTGCAGAGAGCTGCACATTGAGGGTTTAAAAGAAAAGCAGAAAGTTAAAACTTTTTTTTTTCTTACCATTTAATCAGTGAAAAAGAATTAGAAGCAAGTCAAACTCAGGTGTCAAAAATAACATCTAAAACACTGGAACACCAGATAGAGGTATTTGATGCAAAGCATCAACCAAAACAGATTGAAACTATGCAGAGAGGATCAGGCTTATGGGTGGGAAAAAAAAGAGAGCAGAAATTTTATAGTCATAGCTGAAAGCAATGGTGTGCACATGTAATGATTCACTGGGAAAAAAAGTGTTATCCAGTGGAAACATGCCTCCAGACAAAAAAAGACAGTTGAACAAACCGCCAGATTTGGGAAGCAATGACAAGTACTAAAGCACGTGGAGGACATACTTTCTAGAAAAGATAAGAGCCAATAAATAAAGGTTGCATGACACAGAATATGGAAGGCAAAAGAAAGACAATATACGCCCTTAGTGAAGGTGGGGAAAAGAATTCTGTGTCCCAGTGACAGAGACATCAAAGAAAGAATATGCAAATGAACATGCACTGATTATGGTTACAGAGATTTCCAGTGATATTTAAGACATCTACTGAGGTTTGTAGCTCACTTTAAAAAACCCAACAGGGTACATAACCTGAAGAAAAGGCTATTGCCCATGCTGCTGCCCTATTTGTGACTAGTACATGATCAGTGACAAACTTGATTTCATCTGTATGAAACAAGTGATAATTTAACTCCTGAAGCACTAACAGGCATCAGTCTTAAGACTAAACAATGGAGTCATGGAAGAATATTCACCTACATACAGACAAGTCAAAGAAAATAAACTGTATTTCTGCTTTAGAGTGACTTCTATTGCACTTGTGAACGTGGAACTGTCAAACAATGACCAGGATGAAAGACATGAAAGATATATGGTCATTTTTGAGAAATCCATCTCTCAGGCGCTCTGAACACCTCTGAAGCAGGTACTCTCTTGTTACCGCCAGAAAATTTAAAATGTAAATTGCATCTAGACTAAGAGATGGTTTTTATCACTATTTGTGCAGCAACTAGCACTGGCATCAGTCCTGAGAGATGCTTCTGATGGTTGGTGTGATATAAACAAGTAAAAACCAAAATATTTTAAAATAAACCAGGTACCTACTGCCTTAAAAGTTTGCCATTATCCCTCCAATTAGTCTGTCTTTTAATGCAGAATGTGAGGAAAGGTAATTCACTGTGGCTGTAAACGCAGGATAGTGGGACTCAAGCCTAGACCTGCCATAACACCCATATAAGTGACCCACCTTCTGGGATACAATATTCCCACCACACCACTGCTGCTCTCCTAGTCCACCTAGTTTATGAAATATGAACTGACTAAGGAAAGAAGTTACTCTACAGCCTGATGATTAGGGCAGTGACACAGAAAGAGACACATTAAATTCCTGACTCAAAGCACAGCCATTTAATCTGCAGCTCCTGGGCTGGCTGGGTGAGCTGGCCAGAGCCTGTCCTGTGGGAGCAGCAACTGCTACAGGGCCTTGTTAGTGCCACCTGCCAATGATTCCAGCAATTACCGGAATGGCAAGTGTTCTCCAGCAGCTTGAATTTACTTTGATAATGCAAGCACTTAGTATAAAGATTTACAAAATGGATTCAGACCTGTCTAAAGTAATCACCAAAGTGAAGGTATTTTGACCCTTCAAAGTAAAAAAGATTCCCTTTTATTTTACTTTGCTGGTTCCTTCTGCAAACTTCAATTTTGATTTGAATGCCATATTCATTTTGATAACAGATCACTCTTCTACTTCCATATCTCGCTGCCAAATGGGACTCACCTGTTATCTCTGATTGCAGGCAATTTGAACTTAAAGCAAGCCTGTCTATCACCTACTGTTTTAACAGCTGATTAATTAGGGCTACAGGGATCCTGTGGAGAGCTTTATCTGAAGAGCGGCTCAACCATTAGTAGAAGAAACTTCCTTGTACACTCCTAGCTCAGATAACAAAGTAAGATAATAGTTCACAGTCCTCCTCCAGCTAATACAAATAGAGGCACTCCCTCTTATCCTAACACGAGTTAAACAAATCCCCATGATATAGTACTATAGTGCTGAATTCTCCTATGTTTCTGAAAATGAATATCAGACAACATGACATTGTTAACCAAAGTGTTGCTAACAAGGATAAATTGCCTCTCTTCCTTTCCCCTTCTGTCTTTTTATTTTTTTTTTTTTTTTTTTTAAACTATTCATTTCCTAAAGAAATAAAAGGATGCACTGTGGTCCTGTTCCCATTTTGGGCTAGCATTGCCAAATAATGAATCCTGTCTTTGCCTTGCAAATACTTTAACTCAGTCCTTAGTATCCTTTTGGATGACGATTGGTGAGCTAGACCATAAGAAATTAACCAATTTTTCAGTATTTATTCCTCTAAATTCGTTTTCATCTACGTTTTCATTTCTGCATCCAGCCCTTGAATTGTCCTTATCTTTTCCTATGAATTTGGAACCCATAGAGATCTCTGTGAGGCAGGTCCATACATCCAAGGCATTGATATGCAGAGCTGTTGTGCAAGGCAATGTTATGCTCTTGAAGCCAAAACATAAGTTGGCTCCAAAAGTGATTAAACAAATAAATGTGAAGAAAGACCTGTCAAGTATGAATGACACACTGGATCAGTGGCAACATGCATCTCAGGAATTCTTTAAATCCTTGGGTTGCAGAATGTGGCTTCCCTAAAAATCCACTACTAGCCAGCCTCACGGAAGGCAATTATCTGGGAAAGTGGGCATTTCATCAAATCAGACCCACAGACATACAGACTTAACATCCTGCTGCCGCCTATAGGGGCTTTAATTCAAGTTAAAAACCAAACAAAACAACAAAAACCCCACCCCCACCTTCTTGCCCCCCTTCAGAAAAACCCAACCAAAATCCAAAAAGCAAGAAACAAAAGGGGTGTAACCCTGCAAAACTTTTTATTTTATTTTGCTTTTAATAGAGAGCCTGCATGAAGAACACAAAATTCGCCCATTTCTGAAACTGTAGCTCATCAGCAATAAAAAGCAGTATTTCCAGCAAGCTCAATATAAAATCTTATAGGCCATGGCCACAAAATCATCTCTCATTATATCATTATCAGTTCAGATTTCAATGCAAGTTTTTAATGGTACATTTCCAAATTCCATCTGGATTGGCTGGGTTTCAAAAGGCTGAAACAATGTGATGTTTCTTCAGGATGGGCTCCCATTTAACTGAATGAACCCAATACACTTACAGATGTTACTCATTCTCTAGGTAGGTGGGTTGGTATTTTGCAGGCTTTTGAAGGTAAGAGAAGGCACCAAAAGACTTGAAGGCAGTGTCGCCCTCACCCAAAAACTTAAACAGAGATTAATATATCATTCAATCTTTACCATCAGGAAGAAATTGCTACGTCATAAGGAAAAGATAGTCCAGGAGTGTACTTCCTACAGAAGTCAATTTTACAGCACAGAACTGAACAGAAATGAGAAGGAACAAATGCATCCATGACCTTGATAAGACATCTATGTTTTTGAAAGTGTTTCATAGTGAATGTCAGGAATTTTGATCTATTTCATGCATATTTTACTAATTAAATGAATGCCATATTAATCTTTTCTAAACAACCTTGCAATATCAGTCTGTTTGAATGATTTCTCAAGAAGAAGATTAGAGATTTTAATGCCTGATTCACATAAGTTACTGAAGGCATTACCCTGGCAAGTTGAAGCAAGTGTAGAATTGCCAGCCTGGCTGAGGGAAGGAGGCTGGTTCAGACCTCACTCTCAGAGGCCCAATACACCGCCACTGTGATTCACTTGTTACTTTCACAAGCACAGATTATTATTTTTTGCCCACATACAACAATGATGAATAAAGCACCAGCAAAGCTCAAATTCCAGAGAACTTAATTTCTGCCTAAGATCTCAGCCAGGTGTTTCCCACAGGTAGACACCCCTGGCCCAGAGGTGCTCAGCAGGGAGCACCACACTCATAGGGTGCTGGTCAGCATTTAAATTACTTTTTCTGCATGTGGGGCTAAATTCTGTCCTCATGGATCAACACAGCCTTAACCTAGAGCGTCCTCCAAACTGTGTGCTGCGATTGAAATAACATTTTACCTGATCTGTAACTATTATATACCTCAGTGAAACATAGAAATTCAGCAGGACAAAAATGCAATTCCTTTGTCTTTTTCAAGGGAGAAGGCCTTGCATATATTTTGTGCTTTGGAGAACTCCTTTTGCCAGAATCTGTGCCAGGACTAATGACATATGGTAACTTTCCTAGATTTGCAAGTTGAAAAGAGAAGGAGAAGACCCCTTTCATTACAGCATAATAGCACGCCCGCGACAGTTCAATAGGTGTAATGAAACATGACAACCCAGATCTGCCTCCAGTGACGTTTCCAGCCAGTGTCTGAATTGTGCACTTCGGAACATGTGTCAGGTCACAGCTAAATGCAAAATTCCTATACATTTGGGGGGAGGGGGATCATCTTAATTTTCATATTTTGTAATGATCAGCCATTTTCAAATCACC
The DNA here is from genome assembly GCA_013397935.1 of Dasyornis broadbenti. NCBI lineage: Eukaryota > Metazoa > Chordata > Aves > Passeriformes > Dasyornithidae > Dasyornis > Dasyornis broadbenti. Next base: position 1,713,057 of record VZRN01002326.1, read on the forward strand.
AGTTTCCACAAAACGTAAATCGTTACTTGTTCTAAAACAAACAGGGTTTTTTTCCCTTATTGTCTTGGGATACTCAAAAAGATTTCCCTGAGCCCTGGCCCTGTAATCTGTGGCAGTGATCATTATATTTAAAAAAAGAGGAGAACATACAGTCACAGCTGAAGGGCAAAAAGCAAGGAAAAAAAAAAGATACAAAAAAGCAGTATGCACATGTCTCTCCTGTCCAACTGGAAGGAGTCTGAGTTCAGATCTGGCTGCTGAAACATGTCTTTAGGTGTGCTTCTTATGCATGTAAAATGCAACTATATATGGTGTACTGCAGTTTAAAAGTATATGCATGTATCAAATACAAAAATGCAAATCAGGACCCTTTTCTCAGCATCCTAAATTTAGATCCTATTCACCCGACTGGCACAGCTTACATGGATTTACAATACTTTCTTTATACCAGTCAAGTCTTCTGACTGTGAGTGACCAGTTTGTTTTACATTGAACCTCTTGCCTTGATATTTAAATATCATGACCTAGGTCATCCAAAAGTCACAAAACGTTCTTACTACTAAGACCTACAATGACAGATTCTCTTTGGTAAATATCTACTTGGAAACTACAATGGTGAAAAATTCACCACTTTCATTAAATGAAAGCGCAGAGTGTCATGTTAACACATGACTCCAGAAGTTATGATTTGAAGAGAAACTCAGAGAGAAAAATACCTGCAGCTGACGACACTGACTGTGCACCCACTGGTGCACTTGTACAGGTAAAAATCTATCTCAAGTCTCATGCAGAGATACGAGATAAATCCTGCAGAAACAGAGCAGGGCTGTATGTGATCAAAGACAAAGCAAACTCTTTCAGTTTGGCTCCCAAAACACTGGGCTGGAGCCCAGACTTTGATGCTTCCTGGTTAAGAAGTGAAAATACTAAACAAACAAACAACCCCGCTATAGATTAGCAGGGTTGCTGTAAGTTAGAACATTTTGCAATTGCTTGTAAACGATGGGGTTCTTACGTGTTCCAAGCAGACTGTACACACAGAGTGGACAGAGTCCAAATTCAACAATTTGCCAGCCTTCATCTTCACTGTTAAGTTTAATTAACAAGACAAAGGCTTCATCTAGTATTTCTCAAAAGTTGATTTTTCTTAAAAAAAAAATCTCTTTGCCCTCATTTTTTTTCTCTCCACTCAAACCTTCTTAATACTCCTGTGGTGGCACTAATAGGATTCCATTATCTGACACATAGTGAGTCATCACAAAGAAACAGAAAACCTTGCTTCCCTATGCAAGAGTCAAGTACCTGCTCCTTTGTAACATCTCAGCAAAAAGGTCTCTGTTCAACTTAATTCCTCTCTTTACTACCATGTTATAAAAATAGGGGTGCTCGAAAATGAGTATATAAATTGGGGTTGCACAAACAGTCAACAAAAGTCACATAAACAGAAAATATTTAGCTGGTTGTATTATTGTTTGCAAAGTTCACACCAGTTGGTCAAAGGTTCAAGGACTGTAGTAATTTTTCCAAACATTTAGCATATACTTTGATATCGTCCAAGGCCTGGGTCTGTGATTTGAGTGTAAAATGGAGAGGACCTTGGACAATTTGTCTTTGCACTTAAACTGTAAAATGTACTCAAAGCTGAACACAGAACATGAAATTAGACAAGAATTATTCAATTTAGAAATAACATGTACGAACCCATTGAAATGCAAGCTCTGGAAAATGCAAATAAACTACAGATCATTTTAACCATTATTGTACTAATAGGGTCAAATTCTAATCTCAGTGACCTGGGTCCATCTGCTTTGATCTCTTAAAGGATTGTACACATCTGCCTAAGAATGGACTCAATAATTATGTGTTAGCTGTGAGCAAAATCAGTCACAGTGAAAACAAACACCTGTGCTGTTCTCAATTGATAGCTCTCATATTCAAAAGTATTTTACATCTTTTAGTTTGGATTCTAAACTTCCTGCAAAATTGGAGTGATACTGCTGAAGACAATGGGGATTTCTATTGTTGTAACGAAGGACAGAGTCCTCCACAGAGATATATTTTTAATAAAATCTTCAAACAGTCATTTTAAGTGAATTTCACAATGTCTTTACTCAAAAATGAGCTGTTCACTAACTGAAAGTAACAACCAAAAAGAAAAGTTAAGGGATAAAAAAAAAAAAAGGTTGAAACTGTAGGGACTGGGATATTTAATCATTGATAACACTGACTGAATTGTAAAGAGGCTCAAAAGAAGGTATATGTGAATGGAGATGTCAGATTAGCTTTCCTACTGGTTGGGATTTCAATAACCGACAGTAGATAAGATACAATTAGTATTCATATATTGAGGCCAGAGATTTGGAACCAGTTTTCAAAGTATTGTCTAGCCTTGAAAAAGGATGAGCTGCTTTATTAAATTTTTACAAAATATATATTTTAATAAACGCACTTCACAAGAGAAGGAAAAGTGCTGGATGATTGTCTTAATGTTTCAAACACCAGAAAGCCAGCTGAGAAGCAAATGATTTTTGAGAGTCCTGGAAACTGCACGACTGATCTCTCAAGACTTCCACTGTACTTGAAAGGTCCATGGGTCACAACCGCAGGAAGTCACATTTTGAGACCCGGCTATGAAGTTATTCGAATGGCCCGAAGATATATCCCACATCAAATGGCTGACCTCCTGCACTTGCATACTGCAGGTCAGCTTACATTTTTTAGCCAGAGGCCCTTGCTGATTCCCTTTCATAATACCCTGGAACAAAGAAACACACTCTCAACTTTCTGGGAAGTCTCCCTGGGTTACCTAGAACTCAGCTTAGCAGAACCGAGCACAGCAGCTCTTACAAACAAGTTCATCCCTTTCAAATGGAGGCCATAACAAAATACATGCAAATGCTGCTTCCCAGCTTTTACAGAGACCACTCAAAACAATTTCTCCAAGTGGAATTTCTGACTGCCTTTAACAACTTCTGTCCCAAACTCCACATTGGAAAAGCACTTCAGATTGTTTGGCTTCAGTGAAGTAAAATGATGACTTGCATAAGTACGTTCCTAAAAAGCTCTCAGGTCACCCTTTAGTCCTCTGCAGGAGATCTAAAATGATGCAGCAGAACTTGCAGTAGCACTGTCAGCTTTCTACAGACAAACAACCCAATATGTAAAATTTCTGATAAGACAGAAAACTCTGCCGCTAAATATTATATGTATCACAGAGTAAATCAATTAGAGGCAATTATCTTTATACAAATGCTAGAGCTTAATTTACTTTTCAAATTTCTTTTGTCTAATCAGAACTGTTCACTACAGTGAAAAATGATTCTGAAAGTTTATGCAACATACATTTGATAAAAAAATTCTTTTTTTTTTTAAATCTTTGGAACGACTAATGCTGCCTTCCACTTGTGCACTGTATCACTGCTGTATCTCTGTTTTAGTTACATTAATATGTGGGGCTACATGCTCCAGTCTAACATCCACATAACAATACTTGCAGAGCACTGGATTCTACAACATACAAAAATATCAATGACTCTTTTAAACCACTTGTGATATTATTATTCATTTATACTATTCATTAGTGTTCTCCTGTCTTAATTTCAGTCTGCATAAAACAATGCATTTTTTTTGCCTGTAAAAATTAAAATATAGTAAACTATGTGATTTTGTTAACTGCTCCGAACAGAACAGTAAAATATATCATTGCATAAAATGTGAATATGTAAAGACCATGTCCCCAAAGCTTTCAAAAGCCCACAGTCTGGTTGATTTTTTTGCTTAGTAGAAAGAATAAACGTCTCCTTTTTTTTTCTTATTATTTTTTTGTTCATTTGGCATGAGATTATGTAGTCTGTATCTAACATATTAAAGCTTCACAGTTTAGTATTCACATTTTAGGGCCATCTACTCTCCTGCCTGAGTTGGATTTAAAGAGAAAAAAGTAAATAATAAAAGGCAGGAATTTATCTACAGAGGCACTATCAACAAGTAAACCAAAAAAGAAACTAAAAGCAACCAAGAAAGACGCAAACTCAAAAGACCAGAACACCTGTAAATACTAAATTAGCATTCAGACAACACTGTTTTATAGGGCATTAAAAGATTGCCTCCTAAAGAGAAACAAAACCAACAAGAGAATTATTTGGATTTAATTTTAACTGCATATATTCGCATGAAAATTAGGTGAATTGCTACAGAATTACAAAGACACTGCAGCACAAAAAAGTTTGGCTTTCGTCTATTTCATATAAATGGACTGATATGAAGGTAAATTGTATTGTCTGTGAGTTTATTACATTTATTTTTCTCTTACACAGAGTAGTTATGAACAAACTGAATCTGTCTCCTCTGGCTCTTAACAAGCACATGTACAGTGAAAGCACCACTCCTGAAGCACAGATAATTGTAACTCAGTTCTTGTTTTATCCCACTGGAAAACTTTTAAGTTCACTTTTCAAATGTAAATTTTTCAGTTTGGGATTGGTGGTTTCTTGTTTTGTTTTTTTTTCTTTCTCCAAACGTAAGTCAAAAAAGTAGTTGCAGTTCACTTTATAGGACCCTGGTTTATCCAGCTCCCTGAGCTGCCTCCAACCTCAGGGACCCCAAAGCACGTTCACACACGATACAGTAGCTGACTTCAGAGATGACTCCATCCCCCTCTGAAGCTCATCATCTCAACAGTGAAAAAGCACCAACTTGCATGACAGCAAAGCAAAGCACTACACAGGACCTTCAGGTTCCCAGTAAGGAAAGACATTTGTCAAATACAGAGAAATTAAAGAAACCCTGCAAGCTGAGTCCAAGCATTGGGAAGAGTTTCCAATTCAAGTCATTGACCCATCACCATCATTTGCATGGAAAGTGCTTGTTTCCCAAATGCTGCTTGAAAATATCAGCTTTTTATTATCAAAGGCTGAAATCCTGTGAAACAATTACTTGGAAAAAAGTCCCAAAAGTGCAGGTTTAGTGAAGATAATGTTGGTGGCAGTGTGATGCTGCTTGCAAACACCTTGTCCCTGAGGAGAGATTGCACCCGGCAGCTCCCAGCAAAAGCAGTGCGCTTCCTGCCACAGGGATGTCCTCCAGTGAGCATCCAGGGAGCCACACCACTGGAAGCTGCTTTCATATATCAAATGAGACATTTTTTTCTGGTTATTTAAAGCTGCAAAAAGAAAAAAAGAAAAAAAAAAAGGAGCAAAAAATCGGCCTGAACTCACACCTACACTCACACCTAGGGAAAAGACAGATTGAAAAGAACTCTCTATATTGTGAGTACACACAGTACACACACACACACACGTTAGCTATTAAAAATATGGGTGTGCTTAGCAGCTGAATAGACCTCTTCTATTTGGAGTAGTTTTTAAATACAATTCCCAAAGCTTAGTCCAAATCATTAATGCCATGAAAAGCGAGGCTACTGTGTGGCTTCAAAGCATAATCTTTTTTCAGAAGAGTAGACATCTGCTGCATTCATTTTACTGCAGAGGTTTTTATAGAAAGAAATTAAATAGGAGAGAGGCATGTAGAGGGAAGGGGGGTTTTTTAATGTACAGGAAAGAGTTCTGCCCTCACTTTAATATAATAGCCATCAGTAAAAGAGCACTGGGACAGGCAAGCTGGGCTTTGCTCTCCACTTTGGTGGGTCAGATGGGCTTTTTCAGGAGAATCATTTAGGTGCTGTGGCCAGGCTGCAGCCCTGGGAACCACCACTCTGCTCCTCTCCCGCAGTGCCTCTGTGCCTGGAAAGCCTAGGTTAGAGAAAGCTATTAACCAAAAACATTTTTATTAACTAGTTTCATACAGTGATAAGTGGACCTGGGAGCAATTGCATGCACAGGTAGTCTGGTGATCTGAAAAGAATAATACACGGGTAGCCAAGAGGTTGTGCAGAACAGCACCTTTTGTTTGACTGCTTCCTCGACAACCAGGAGAAAGCACACAACTTCAGCTTCACTCTTCTCATCTTTCTCTTCTCATTGCCCCTAGTTAGACCCTGAGTCCTTCAGAGCAGGCTGTTCACCATGCCAGAGCCTTAGGAGGGCTCAGGTGGGTGCCCCATTGCAGCCACAACAGCTCCATAACAGCAACAGCAGCATCAGGGCCTCATCCCTCTACTCTGCTGCCATAAGACACCTCCTGTGGATGTCACCAGGATTTCAATGTTTAGGATGTAGCTGTTACTTAGCCAAGGCAGATATATGTTCATCAAAGTATCTGAGCTACTGTGCTTAGAGCCACTGACAGGCTTCTATTGTTGTGCTGATTACAAACTGACACAAAGGAGGGAAGACACTGCAGCTGCCCATGCATAAAAGGGGATTTTCTCAGGGATACACCGACAGGACATCCTACCATTGCTCTTCCCCACACATCATTTGTCACTCAGCTGTATTACACAAGTCTGCTGTAGCTGTGGTTTCCAAAAACAACATTCCAGAAGATTGCATCATCCTGGACTAGAAAGCAAAAATGAATCCATGGTTTTCTTTAGCCCTAAAATTCAATGTATGTATACAAGAAGGTGATGATTATTGATTTCGGAGTCATATAATATTATCAGATATCTGAAAAACATGTGGAAAGGTAGAACTAAGGTTTCAGGAGAAGAAACATACACAGAAGATCACCTTAAAATTCTTTTGAAGTTGCTGCAGACCAGGAAAGGATGGGCTGTTCTTCACGACCAGGAAGCCCAAGCAGGCAGCAATAGCAGGTACAGTAAGGAAAGGGACACCTTAAACCTTTGGGAACAAAACCTGATGGGGTGAGACCAGCAAAGTATTAATCCCAATTGTTGTGGAGCCTCCACTACCACAGGGCTTCCAGAAGCGTATGGATAAACAGCGGCCAGGAATGACATGAATGCAGTTGTCTGCCTTGAAGCTGATGGATAAACCAGATGTCTTCAACATAATGCTGCTAACTCCTCATCCTCACACCTCAGATTCACATACTTGCTTTCCATCAAGTCCCATGTCCAAGACTCCCCAGGCTCACAAAGACACACTGCTGACCTGGAGAAATTTAAGCTATTGCAGCCACCTGGATCTCAGGGGAAGCAAGATACAAAACTTTTAATTGCTTTAGGTGTTTTGATGTTAGCAAGATATGTTTTAAAGTAGCTCTTTCCAGGAGAAAGATATTTGCCAGTATGCTGTGACTATGATTTCTGTACCAAAAAAAAAAAAAAAAAAAAATAAAAAAAAAATAAAAATAACTTGGATTATTTTGCCTCCTAGAGAACAAGTTGCAGCTCAATCATTTACCTGACAATAGGTGATGTAATTTCTCTTAAATCAACAATAAGATGTTGAGATTCAAAGTCAGCTTCAACCTGATTGATAATGTTTGAAAGGCACAAAACTGACAGTACAAATACTTTGAGTTCAGAAAGTTGAAGTAGAGAACAATGAATGGGTAAAAAAATAGGGAAAAAAAAATGAGCTGCACAAGAAGTTACAACACAACCACAGCTCCAGCTACAATATAGTAAAATGATGAGTTGAAACATAACACTACCATGAAAATGTTACCCTAAAGTTAAGAATTAACTTGAATTAACTTCTGGTATTGACCAATATTGTCCTCAAAAGAAAAGAAAAATTGTGGTATATGCTTTTATACCAGGTAAATACTGAATTTCTTTACCATCCTGTGACCACAATAAGGCCCAGATTTCCAGATCTTTTACTACAACTCTTACAGATAGATTTCCAAAACAGCTGTGTGTTAGTTAAATAGAGTGAGACATATTTTGAAAAGTAGGTACTCATTATGGGAAATTGAAATGACAAACTTTTGAAACAGAAAAAAATGGATATGCTTTTCTATTAAAACTCTCTCAAAGGGAGCATTAACATCCATTGATCTGCTTCACTGTCACTTTCTGTGTTAAAGTCTAGTGCCTGCTCTAGAATAACATGCACCCCACATTTTCAGTTAAGCAACATCCCTTTAATTTTCATTTTAATCTTTTGCATCAAAACAAAACCTGCATCTTATTGTAACTAATATAATTTGTTTATACTTGATATCATTTGAAAAAGTGATGACACACCAACAGCTGAAGCATGAAGCATTTTTAATTCTTCAGATGAAGTGACAGATGATTATCAAATAACATTTAATACTTAAATAATAACAAAAAAAATCTGTTGTTTTAAAAATGCATATGAAACATAAACCAGAATTCTTTATTCTGTCTGTCTTCTGTGATTTGGAAGATATCTGGGGTGACATGTCACACTATCAATAGAAACTTGAGCAATCAGTCCATCCCTCTGTGTGAAACACTTTCTGCGATGTATTGCTCATTTCTTGCCAACACTCATACCAGTCACTGTTTTCATCACTTGCCTTATGTTTATCCATCTCCTAGTTCATTACTCTCCCTGACAAGCCCTTTCTTGCTCAATATTTTCTCCCCTCCCCGCTACCATCTGCTAGTGACAAAAATTTTCTATACATACAGTAAGTTGGGTTTTAATTACTCAATCTGTTTTTTAAACATATGCAGTTTATTCAGGTGTGCTAACATTAAAAATTAAAAAAAAATAAAATTCCAACATTTAGTACAGTAATTCTGAAATTAGGCATCATGACCCAAATGGGGCCACCCATAGGATGAAAATGCAATAGAAAGAGGAAAAAATTGGGTAAAAATCTACAATGCCATCCAAAGTAGGAAAATCTGGACACTGCCTATATACCATTATCTCCTTGTTCAAACATAATCCTCATGGCTAAAACACCCATATCCTCACTGTCAAGTTTTGTGTTGTTTCTATTTTCAATCCTATTGTTTAACATTGGCCTCACAAAGTGAAACATTTTTACTAGGAAAATCCTAATGTCACGACAGTTGGATCTAAAAAGTTCTTCTGAGGCCTTTTCAAACTTTTGGCACATACGCCAGTTCTGTCAGGTCTCTCAAGTATCTGCAAAGATTTTTTAAGTTTGCTTATTGGTTACAGAATTTAGCAATCATGCTGCTTCTGCAGTGGCATCACAGTAAGAACAGACTGTGAGGTTTTGTTTTTGCACAGAGGGCCACGGTGGGGAAATGATTTTGGTTAATAGAAGGATTTGGCTGGGAGCCTTCTGCTTTGGCTTTTTTCCAGCAGAAAAAATGCCATTTATGATCTGACAACAGGGTTTCTGTTTACCAGCTTGGCTCCTCCTATAAGTAACAATAAACCATGATTGCTTTATTTCCAAATAAGTTCCAAGGACTTTTTCTCCTCCACCAATGAGCAGGAGATGACAGCACATGTGAAAGCAGGAAATTCAGTCTACTGGAGATGTGGTTTGGATTATCCAATTGTAGGTGAAAATTGAATTAATGTGTGGGTGATAAAATAAATTTTATGCAAATATTCATCCTCTAGGAAAAGGAAGGTATTGAACAACCTTTTTATGAGGCAGAACTGTTGAGATTTTGGCGACAGAACAACCAACTTTTGAAGCGCCATAGATCCCAGAATTGTCTTTCTTAGTAATGTCAAAGACACAAAACAGCACTGTCTCTCCTTAATTCAGTTCTTGTAGCTAGAATAAGTCACAGGCCTATAGAATTCTGATAAATGCAATATTTATTTTAATATACATCTATTATTAACCCCCTCACCTTTTAGAATAAAAATGCAAATGAATTTCCAATTTAAGTAAACACTTACTTTGATCTCCATCAGACAGCACCTCTTGTCTAGAAAGAGAATTAATATTATCTAAGTGTAGAATACTTTTACCACAAAAGTCCATTGAATAAGTGCCATCACTTGACTATACTAGTTTGAAGCCCTAGTTTTACAAGTTACAGAGAGAGGAAAGGACCAGCTTAAGCCAATGGAAATTAATATTTCTGTTATCCTTAACGCTGGTGATTCGTTCTGAAATACCCATTTGCACAAATCTCTATACCACTTGTCCACCCAGTTTCCAGATGTAGTGATCTATAAAACCCCTAGGAACGTAAGAAACAAGAACCCAAAACCAATCCCCACCTACCCCAAAATCCATGAAAAAATGAGGCAAGAAATTGAACACATTACTAAAACATTTTCTCTCAAAATGAATAGGAAAAGATTGTTTAGAGAAATATTCAAAATCATGTTACTCCTGCTACACTTCATTTTTAAAATGCTCTCTGTGACTGCCTAAGTTCCTTTGACAGAAAAGCTTATTTCAACACTTACTGTATCAGACAAGAGAAATCCCGACACATGGCGAACCCTCCTCCTTTACAACAAATTTACTAGTGGACCTTAATACTGTGCCACTATTAGAAACATTGTGATTGCATATTAAAAGGTCATGCTCATTTTCTAAGCTTTCCCTGTAGAAAACACACATTTCTACTATATCTGCACTGTAACTTGAGGGCTGCATTCACTACAATTTTCTGAGCTGTGGGGCTATAATCTTCCTTTTTGTTTACTTGTCAACAATATTAATGCTTTCTATTTTCAGCACTTTACTCTCTTCCCACTCTGAAGATATGTCAAGAGGCAAAAAAGTACACTTACCACTTGAATATGCAATGTAGCTTCATCTTTAGGCATATTTGTCATTATTCAGAGGTTAAGAATTTATAGTTGTTTCATAAATATACCATTGGTATATGCTAACTAAATTATACATGGTACATTACTTACATTTAAATAGAAAATAAAATTTACTGTCAGGAAGTGAATGGGCATTAAAATTATTTTCCAACGATTAGATTCTTTCCGCATGTTTTTCCCAAGGCTTAAAAGACCCCAAAATTTTGTACTGCTAAACCACGTAATCACAAAAATGAAAGATAACTCTGATGAAGAATATCTGTTGTAGGATGCAAAGAATACTGAAGCCCCTTAGTGGGATAGGTGGTTGTATCGCTCCCTCTGTAAGCCTGAAAATATTACACATGAGCTAAGTTAAAAGTTTCCATTAATCACTGTCAGCAACAGAAGCCAATTCCCATAACAGACTATTAATTTATGCTGTACTCCACTTTGTTCACGAATGTGGCATCTCATTTTCTGATATTAGTCAGAAAAAAATTACTAATTTAAGATCCAAGATTTTTGCTGTACTCCTTTACAACATCACTATTTCACTATTGGCAATGTAATTCATAACTCAAATGCCAGCGGTCCCTCCTTTGGCAAGGTCTTCATCTTTCCTCGATCTTTATCAAAGAGTATTAAAACAATTTGAACTCTTGGCAACATCTTTTGGAACTCTTGGGAATTTTAGCACTTCCCAATCAAAGGGTCCAGATATCTGACACACCATAACGCTTCAGGGCTACTTCTTGAACTGTGATACCTCACAGAACATGATACTGGCATTTGGTCACAATGTCTTTTTTTGATATTTAAGATTGACACTTGCTGCAATTACCCTTTCTGCAAGATTCTGCTCCAGAGATGCGCAGCCTCTCAAATTACTGACAGCCCTGCCACAAACCTGACTTTGTTCTCTTAACCAACTACTCCCCATGGCATTTCATTAAAGGGACATTTTGACTGAAAGCAGTCTTGCCAAATACCTTTCTACCCATAAATTGGTTTGTCATTCCACTTCTGGCTGTCTTTGTTGAATGACATGCAGATTTGGAGGTAATCCAATTAACAAGTGGAGCAATTAATATTACAAACTATCTCAATGCTAACTTTGAGATAAAGGGTTAAACATTTTCCAGTGACATGAGATCTAAACAGAATATCAACAATTCTTATATTTATGCAGCCTCTTCCACCACAACTCTCTCAGCATCTTAAAAACTGTGAATTGTTTCCAGACATAGTTTCTCATGGAATCCCCCTGGGAACTCAACAGGATTTTTGCATCTACACTCAGATTATTTATATGGAAGACAGAGATATTACCCTCATCTGCCTTAAAATGAAGCATTGGTTTAACAACTTAGGGAAACAAGGAAGGACCAGTTTAAGACAATGGACCTTAATTTTCCTCTTACTCTTTTTGTTGGTGATCAGATCTGAAATACCAATTTGCACAAACTTCTACCGCTTTTTGAAATATTACACTTCATCTCTTGAGAGGAGTAAAGGATATTATGCAGACATCTTGCCTGAGTTCATTATCAGTCCAATGTGTTTAATATAAGAATTCCTCTATATTGTGAAAGAACGGGCCAAACAACAAAGCAAGTTTCCTCCCACTGACTTTTCTGGAAGCCAAAGTCAAGTAAAATATTAGTTGTGATAATTTTACAAAAGAAAGATTTTTGCTTATTGAAATGTCTTCCCCAGGGCAATTTTGTGCTTTCCTTGCTGCTATGATAAGCATCAGGGGAGAAAAAAAAAAAAAAAAAATCTGCTCCTTACAGAGGAGAAACTGTGTCATACCCACCTTTTAAAAGTGAGTCTTCCAGGATCAAAGCAGAACACAGTAAAAGCTTTAGAAAAACGGTGCTGTTTTACATCAGGGCTGAATTTAGCTCCACATCTTTGGCTAAGACTTTAAAAGGTAGCAAAAGAGAATGAAAAACAAGGACAACACAAGGTCACTATGATGGAATGAAAATAACTGATGGAAACTTGCTTTTTATTTTTCCTTCAAATGTTCAAAAATTGTTAAGTTAGTCAAAATGCTTATTCTGCCAATACGGCGAGAAACAAGGAATATAATAAGGCAGTGGCTCAACAGAACTGTGTATTTGAGCAGAGACTGAAGGACAAACTCTCAAGAGAATCAGCTAAACAAACAAAAAGGAATCATTAAACCAGTTGATTGCCCTAACTGCGGCTCCACTCACTTCTGCCCTAGATAATTACTTCTAGATGTGTTATTTTCCATTTGTCCCTGTTGGCATTAAGCGTGTTTGGATGGTTAATATATTGGCAAATATATTAAAGATACTTTGGGGAACTGCTAATTTCTATCACAAATTCCAACCTCTATAGTATCAGCAGCACACAAAACAAATTACTGCATCCCAGGATATGGACTTACGCTTGACCACTTGATGCCAGTTGACATACTTGTTAAAGCACTCAGTAGGTCTCCAATGACCTATTGTATGTCCTGAAAGGCATTCCTGCTGACAATCAGTCTGCATTTCCTCCCATTGCCAAAAGGGATGGGCAAAGTATGGTTTATTTACCAGAGAGATGTTCTCTCACTTTCACATGTTCCTAGAACAAATAGCATATCTGTACTTATTAACATTAAATATTTGGACTTGACTATTTCCTTTCATTCCAATTGAATTTCCATTCAGGCCTGGAAATGCCAAACCCCAGCTTGGGTCTCATGAATAGCTGTGAGTAGAATCGGAAGTGGCACTGCTTGAAACCTCACAAAGGCAGAAAAACACTTTTCCGAGATTTGCAGTTCAGTAGTTTCATACTAAAGAAACTTGGAAAAGCATCCCTGAGTATAAGTACCAACTCAGGTGAAAAAAATACCACAACTCCCCACCAAAACCCAAATGAAACAAGTCTCTTACTGAATGTCCTGCTGTAGAGCTAAAGGGAAGCCTTGGACTGGTTGTGAAAATTTCCTTTCTGTGCACTCCACTAAACTTCAAGCTTCCTTATAAGCCTTTCAACACTTACAAGAATATTGTGAAAAACAAAGACAGGGAAGAACTGTTGTTCTTAGATTACTTGAACATAAATGCTAGTTGTTGACTTATCCCGACTATTCTTACAGATCCCTGTTAATGCAGTATCCCTTACTTTGAATCTAGTTGTAATCAAAGAGTAATACTCATCTTAAACCATCCTGAAGTCCTCAATCTTTTTCTAGTCATCCTCTACCTTCTATGGAAAATGAGGTCTGAAAGGCACAGTACTACTCTTCAGCTCTAGATTATATAAACTGCAAAAGTGCTTGAAAGCTGTTTCTAAGACTCTTGTGGGGTCTTCTTGCCTGTAGTGCCTTCATCACTGTAAAGCACTGTAAGACTCCTGTAAAATGGGAAGTGAGGGGGGAGCTTGTAGAGACATTTATGTGTCTTTGACTGCATCACAACTGTCCTCTTTATTTCTTTGTGTAGTTTTGTCTAATATGCATGTTCTAGATTTAACTGCATACAGCTGCTTGCCCAGTGAATTGGCCTCGTGGCCATGCATTTCAATGGGTCATAACTGCAGAAAACGTAAAAATCTAAACATAGAACAGTACTATCCTGGAGAAACAGTAAAGAAATTAGACAAATACACCCTGAGTTGCAGAACACTTGGCACCAATATATGTAAAAGAAGAATGAACTCCAGTTCACTCGCAGACAAATCCTACTGCCTTGGCGCAGTTAGTCTGACAGCTAGAGCAGTACTACGACAGAGCATAAATCAGATCTTAATCATTTCATCCCTTTTTTTGGAGGAGCACAGCTGGTAGGATCAGAGCACACCAACTGGGACATGCCATTTGATCACTTCTATTTCCTAAAGCTTGAGGTTTAAAGGGAACCTTTAGACCATTGGCTATGTCTGAGTTAGTAAATTCTTTAACGCTGAGGCCAACCGAGGAAGAGCAGCCCCCATCCACACTATTGATTGCCCAAATCTCTGAAACAGGAGGGCCATGGGCAAAGTGCTTCTTGGTAATGACTCCTGGGCCACCTCCAGGCCTCGTGAATGAGCCATGAGCCAGAGGCATGTTATTTTGACACAGTAGAGAAGGTCACATACCAGTACTCAAATAATAGCATGCGAATAGCCTCCAAGAATCTCTTCCCAATTATCACGTGCAATTATATTTCATACAGTTACCACAGAACTGGACATATCAACCAGAAACAAAATGTAAATATCATTTTTAAAATCTACTTGTTTCTCCTTTCACTTTATTGATTGAGGTCATTAAGGTAGTTATAGCATTTTATTCAGCTTTAAATACCATGGACTCCTTACCGAGTTTTCAGTATCTTTTAGGATGCAGAACCCTGACCTGTAAGTACCAGCTTATCATCAACTCAACCAATATTCAGTGTCTAGAGCAAAAAACCCAATTTCTATCCATAATATACCGTTTTATAAACTATGTTCCCCTTTCTACCACATTGCATTGGAACATGTATTTAATTGTTCACACTCTCTGACCACTGTGCAGGATTCACAGCTAGGAGGGAATACAAGAAGAGTTTAACGATGAAGAAACATCAGAAATGATACCTAATAATTTTTGCTCTATCTTCAGAAAGAAGCAAACCAACACCAACCTTCCACGATTTTGCCCAGGAGGGCTAACTGATGTATCAGCTTGTTTTTACAACTAATCCTGAGCACTGACAGAACATTAACAATCTTCCTGACTTCCAGAACTCCGTCAATATTCCAGTATATAAGCACATCCTATTTTGGGGGTCTCTTTTATGCTGAATAAAGACAAAAATACCACTGCTTTTGTGTGTACCATACAACAGATGTTTTCCCTCATCTCTGTCCAGTAACAGAGCTATGCCACAGTGTTACTCTTCATTAAAAAAAAAAAAATACATTTTAAACTTTTTTATTGTCCTTTCACATAGCTTTATCCAGGATGCTTTAGTGGCTGTTATCAACTTTCTACACTTCATAACTTCTGAACCGTATCAATTGTTGTTAGTGTCCCTTTTCTTATTCATTATAAATTGCGTTTTTATTTCTAATCTCTGCTTTCACTCTGCTGAGCTAGAAAAGGCTTTTAGGTTCTTTTCTTGGCTGTAGAGTCATGGATTTTTGGACTATCTAATGCACCTGTACTTTATAAGAACCTTCAATTTTCAGCCACACTTCTCACGCTCTTATGTCTTTGTGGAAATTATACCACATTCTTCCCCTTTTTGCTGTATATAAAGTTTGCTCCAGGTTTTAGCAGTTTTCCTTACAGAATCATTTCTTATTGATAAATAGCTTCAGGCTTGGAGTGGTTGCTCTGGAGATGTTATTTTTGTACTCTCAGAATAACCTGACTGGTACCACTAGTTCCCGTTACCCATCCCCAGTGCTGGCAGGGTCACCAGTGTCTCATCACCCTCTACCATCAGAACTGATTTACTGCCAAGCTGTCACAAAATCCTGCCTAAAAAAGCCCTACCTAAGATCAGGATAATGTAGGACTGTCTGTAAGCACATTTATATGTGGCAATATTCTGTCAAAGTCTCACCTTTAAAATAAAACAAGTTAAGCTAATGTCAAATTTGAATCACTGGTAAAGAGCAGACTCTTTCTGCACCTTTAGTATTTATGGGACACTGTAGAATCAAGAAGGGTCTGGGTTGAAAGGGACATGGAATCATCATAGCATCATAGAATGGCTGGGTAAGTAGGGGCCTTAAGGACCATGTGGTTCCAACCCCATGTCATGGGCAGGGAATATCCAGCAACAGTATCTTCAAATTCAAGTTCGAGAAAAGTCCAAAGGAAAATTGTGTTCTCTGGAGCTCGGCATGGGTTATGTTTCCAAACATCTCTCTCTGCAAGAAGACAGATTCTGCTTGTGAGCACCTGTGAGCAGCACTGTTAATGGAGAGCACCCTGAAATCCAGATCTGAATTTAGAATCCTGAGACCTTCAATTTTAAAGTCACTTAGAGGAAAATGGACAATTATTGATTTTATGATGCCCTTGGGAAAAGTTCAGAAAGTGTGAGGTTATATTTGAAAATTGTTTGCAAACAAAAAAAGGTGCCTTAAATTGCCTCTTCAGTTCACAGAAATAATAGGCTTCAGCAGATTTAAGATGCTAGGAGTTTTCAAAGTGTCACTGAAAAAAAAGTAATGGAAAATGCTCAAAATGTTGGTACATCCTTGTAGCTCAGAGTGTAGTATATGACTATTGTCACTTCTATGCACTAATTACAGAGAATGGAAAAGGGCAACAACAAATAAAAAACAGATGGGGAAATGTCATCCAGTTAATTCAACTCTGTATCCTTCTAATT
Organism: Dasyornis broadbenti; assembly: GCA_013397935.1. Classification (NCBI taxonomy): domain Eukaryota; kingdom Metazoa; phylum Chordata; class Aves; order Passeriformes; family Dasyornithidae; genus Dasyornis; species Dasyornis broadbenti. The sequence continues at coordinate 1,729,942 of VZRN01002326.1, forward strand.
CACAGGAAACACTTTATTTCTGGGTCACAACCGTTAGTGCTATAGCACATTTTATATGCTGGGAGTTTTTACAGCAGAGGGAGTTCTTACATTACATCTTTTCCTGACATATTCTGACACAGATTTTCTTTCCCCTATAGAAGATGTGTAGCACACACACACACACACGTGGAAAAGCAGGATAACTTCACTGACTTTTCAAGTCAGAAAGTGCCAGGTTTACAGGTGCATGTTCATGTTCATGATGTTGCTCTTACCTCCATCATGAGCACCCAATGAGGGAGAGGAGCAATACATTTAGTACAGACTCATATCACTAAAGTCTGCTTAAGATTCACGAGGGGAACAACTGCAAAGTGCTCAGCAGACAAGTATCCTGTACCCCTCACCTGCCCGCTATTAGACTCAACAACCCAAATAACTTCATCTTATTATTTGTATGACATCAACTCATAGCTTTGTAAACGAAAGACATGTAAAAAAATCACCAAATATCCTGTATTTTGTGTATAGCACGCAAAACCAAATCTTTCATCATTGCTCTAACTCCAAATCTTGCAGCTGATAACCAGGACTACAAGCTGTTGTGACACTGGTTGGAACGATCCATGCACAACCACCCCTTTACCACATTAGCACAGAGCATCAACCTCTGCTCCTCCACCAGTAAATCTGTCTTGTTTACTCCCTATTTACTGGACTATCTACCAAAAAGGAGCAGGAGAGATGAGTCCAATCCACATTTCATCCCACGTGGTGCTACTGTTCTCTCTGATGGACAATGTGCCAAGTTTTAGATATGATGGGAAAAGTGAGTCAAGTTCCAGCCTTCCCCCCGTAGCTTGCACAGACTCCTGTACACATTGCCCTGCTCTAGGGCTGATGGTCATGGCTTTATGTGTTTCTCTGCCAGGCTGCTAAGAGCTTCCCAAGAAAGTGAGAGACAGAAGAGGTAAGTGAAGATTTTCAAAAGTCAAGAACTCAACCTAAGCTGAACACAATCTCATAGGTCAAGCAAAAGACTCTAGACTCTAGTTAAGCTTGGCAACATTATCTCTGGTGAATCTGAAACATCTGTTGCAAAAAAAAATGGACAAATTTAAGTTGAGGATTTCTTTTTCTTCCCCCAATAAAGTTGTTGATATCATACATACATGTTTTAGCATGCTAAAAGATAGGATGAAATGCAGACATTGAGTTCCATTCAGTTCAAATGATGCATCCAGTTGCAGACGGATAATTAACACAAGATTGGCCTTTTCAATTTACCTAAAGCAGAAGCGTGATAAAGCATCTTTTCAGCATCAGAAACTCTGGTTTACATGTATGCACAGGGAAAAGAGTATAAAAATGCATCTAAAACATCATTATTATCATCATAACACTTGACCATAGTCATTTTAGAGCATTGTTCCAGAACCTGAGAATTCACAGGCCATTCACAATCATTAAGGAGTGGAGGGTAATAAGACACCTGCTGGAGTTAAAAACTGGGAAAGGATATGCACCTGACCGAGACAGACAACAACTCTATGGAAGCAGCCAAAAGAGATAACTTTTCAATCAAATTCTCATACTCTTGTATTCTAACCGGCATGACCCACCTTGCTTTCAAAACTGAACTGATGGGATGTCCTGAGAGAAAGAGCATGTGCTGTACTAAGCTATATGAAGCAAGTACTGTATTTTCTCAGCCTACCTCTAGAGAACTGGAAAACAAAACTTATTTGGGGAGTTGTGTAGGGTATTTTTAATTTCATATCTTCCTTAGGAAAAAAAAAAAATAAAGACTTATGTGATAGGAACTGAGATGCTGAGTGTAAAATACTCCAGGCCAGAAGTCCTGTGAAGAAGAACTACCAACAAGAGAAAATATTTGAAACTATTTTGAGCCCAGTAGCTTCCCTATTTTGCTTCTCCAAAACATCTCATTCCTTCTGTCCTCAAGCCTTATAAATTCTGGCCTTGGATCAAGCACAGCAGAATTGCAGATCTACTAGCTTATGATCCAATAAAGAAATCAACCCCCAAGATCCCTCCAAAATGACTTGCTCACTCTCCAAATTCCCTTTTCGATGGCAAAAGTAGATTATATTTAGCCTAGGTTCCATTAAAAATTGCCTGTCTTTAAACAAGGTGCTGGGTTTTGTTCTTTCTGTCTTCAGTTATATAAGACTTCACTGCTGTCTTCACTATGATAACACTCCAACAGTCTAAAAAATACATTTCAGGTGTTCAACATGAAGGAGGTTGTGTGAGTTTAACCTTCCTTGGGATCCTTGTGAGCTTTTTGTATTTAATACTTGTTTTATCTGAAGCCTGTGGAGGTTCTAAAATATTAGAAGACACACTTTCTGAGAACTACCTTTCTAGTAGCCTGAAGATACAGCCTTGATGTTGGGCAACAAAGTTATTCTCTGTAATCCCCTTGATGTTGTAAATGAAAAAGAGGATGGAGCTAACATCATCTGAACTTTGGGCAAACCATTTGCTCAAAAGCACCATCAAAGAACCAAGCCCTGCCAAAAAGAGGGGGAAAAAAAAACTTAAAAAAAAAAAATTCCCAAAGCATACACAAAATGAAATTGGTGCAAATTAACTTCATTGTATTTGGAGACCCATACAAAACAAAACCCACCACAGTCTATAAAGGAAAGTCAGAGAAGACAAGGATTGAAGTTGTAGCTTCACAGTAGCTATCTTTTAACAGCTTTCCTTTTTCCAACACTTTAACCTAAAAAAAACTTCCCATTGTTATGCCCCTATTCAACCTCCATTCGAAGTCATTCACTATGCATTAATTACCACTTTCTTCAATGCACCGGGAAGCTCCCAAACATGTTCCTGTTTTCAAAGAGGCACACTTCCATGGCTCAGCTTTTTATATGCAGAGCCTGCTGAATTTTTTTCCTCTGCAGACTTTGAGATTCCCCTAAATTTTGCATACTGTAACTGTTCAGAAAAGGAGGGGTGAAAAGACAAAAGGCAGATTTCATGCTTCCAGAACAGTTGTTTGCATCTCTTTCATTTTTCTTTCCAGCTGTGAGAGGCAGCCGAAGGTTCTTTAGCAGGTGTCCTGCCTGCCCTATGGTAATTTTTAACTTTCCTTTACTTTCTTTTATGTCTGTTGCATTCGTAGAGGTATTTTCTCTCCTCCTGCTTTATTGCTGTTTTTCCTTTCTTTCTTTTTTCCTTAAAAAAAATATCTGAATTTCCCCTATTATGTCATTCTGTTCAGCTCTGAACTCAGATTATAAAAGCGAGCAAGGGATAAATGTTCAGAAGTCCCAATATATAAATTAAATCTCAGCTGTTTCCTATTCATTCCACAGACTTTCATCACTGCTAAACCATACAAGTGCCACACAGACACAACTGACAACATGACAGACAAAACCGTCTCTGATATTAAACCCCAGAATACACACCCTAACCTTAAATCATATAACCTCTGTCCTGTTAGTCTGTCCCAGTCTCTGCATATCAGTTGTTGTAAGGACTCCCATGGGCTGAATGTGTGAATGAAATTAAGCATTCACATTAGTGTTTGCAAGGTTACACAAAAAGCAGCAGTTATTATTTAAATGATCAAAAGTATATTTTTCTTTAAAGCAAAAGAAGTATTTTCCAGGGAAAAACTGATTTTGATTTCCTGTACTGATTTTAGTTTTATTTGCAAAGCTTCTACCCTTATGACAACAGAAGTAAGATAAAGAAAATGGGAGACAATTAAATGAATCACAGAGAACTATGAACCTTTCGTAGAAATTCAAACACATCCATGAGAGGGAGTTGGTTTTAGATTTTAAAGAAGAAACTCACTGTAAGGCACAGGCCTACATGTTTCCTATGCAATATCCTCCAGTCTTAGTTTGCAAACATAGAACAATCATCAACACTCAAAATGCATTTTGATAAAAACCCCTCCGAATTTTTTGTAGACTGATTCTGCACATGTTGTTCTATAAGCCAAACAACAACAGATGATTTGAAGCCAGAAAAGTAGGACCGTTACTGATGTTACCAGGGTTTAAAGGTCACTGTCATCTCCACAGCGTTATGGTCACGGTAGTTTAGATAATCACATCACAGTGCAAAAGCTCCTGTCCTCACCCTGTACAAAAGGCCTTGTTCACTAAAGTCACACAGGTGATTTTTAATAGATACTGATGCATTCTAATAATTTTCAGCATTGCTGCTACAGCCAGTAAGAACAACATAACTTCTATTTAAATGATTGCAAGATTAATACCCAATAATTATCTTATTTCACTATATTTCTTTTAGTCAATATAAAAATAAGTATCTAAAATAGTATAGTGTTTTTGCAACAAAAATATTTTCTTTTAAAGGGTAAGATTTTAAAGGGTACCTTCCTGCTATTTAAAGGCTAAAATAAAAAAAAAAAATTAAAAAAAAATAGAGGAAGTAAAAAGGTCAACCTTTTAAACTGCATAGCTCTGGGATTATTAATTTTAAAATCACATCAAGTTTCCAATTTATTTTTGGCATTTTACAGTGGCAACCTGCTGCTTAAAAAAATGTTTCCTACCTTCTTCCTGCAGTGAAAGTAGCATCCAAGAAAGAATAAATCAGGAAGCAGGTGGCAAGAGAGGTCTCATAAGAAAAAAAGTTGTCTTTCTGCTGAAGGGGAGGTAAAAAAAGAAAAAAAAAAAGGAAGCAAAAAAGGAAAGCTCTAGTTCAATCAATGCAGTTCAAGTGCAAAGTAGCATCCATATATGAAAATAAGTCTATTATGGAAACACTTGCAACTAATTTTAATTACTGCTTTTTAATGATATCCTGATAGAAATATGGGGAAAATTTATTTATTTATTGTCTCACTGATTATTTTTATAATAGTTGGATAGCCACATTTCTAAAATGGCTTTTTTCATTTTCATCAATAATTCAAGTGGATTTTGAAATTTAAGCCCCAGCCCTTGTACAGAAAAATACTGGAGAATGCCTTATCCTTATCTGCTTTTTAAAGTATTCCCGAAAGTTTTCATGCTAATTTGTTTCCCTTGCTACAAATATGTGCTCACACAAAGAATGGGGTATAGATTTGGAATTGGTAAAGCTGAGATGACACTCTGCCCATGGTCCTCCTGCCCCTCCTGTGGGATCAGAACACCAGATGAAGCCACATCCGTTCTGCACGTGAATCCAGGGACATCCCTTCTGACTGCAGCTGCCAGCAAGCACCTGGTAAAGCTGCAGGGCTAATCCCTGAGAGACAGTTAATTGTACGGGTCACGGCTTGCAAAATCACAATCTAGCTCTGTATGTCGTGCTATCAGACAACACAAATTATATTTTATGGTGAGCCCAAGAGATTTAAAACTGCAACAAGGACAGGCTCTTTGTTTCACGATTACACGGTACTGAACACAATAGCTTTCTGATTCACAACTAGGATTTCTGGGTGCTACAGAAGCATAATTTGTATTTCATTATTCTAGGACATCTTCCATGTCTGAGAAAGTCCCTCAATTGCTGACTGACACACAGTCAGACACCACACCAGGACAGGACCCACTGTTATGATCTAACGTGTCATATCGGGTCTCTCAGCATTATGAATTGATAGATTATTTGTACTCTTAGCATTATGAATTCATAGATTATTTATACTGACTTAGAGGAATCCTTGGTTTTAAATGGTGTGGTCATTCTGACACATCCATGACCTGACTTGGCCATTCACTGAGTGTATCTTACAATATTTACTAGCCTGAGAATGCCACTGTTATTGGGTGAACAAGAACTACTAAACATGAGAGAAAAGAAACCCATGAAGTTACACCACGGGACTTTTTATCTCATTTGTTGTTACATATTCCTATAATAGCTGACCCCCAAATAAAAATTTGTTTGCAAGAAACCCTGCTAAGCTTCTGAGTATCAGTAAGCCATTTGATTTTACCACAGTTCCTGAATGGCTGAGATTCTTCTACAGCCACAAGTAGTGAACACAGCAATTTCAACCTCCATTTTAATAGGGTCCAGTTTTCCAAGAAAAGCTTGAAAACCCAGATGATCCCCCAGAATATGATCAGAGTAGAGAGAAAAGGGGCATAAACTAAAAGTATATACTATTTTAAGCTGTCACAGAGCTACAGAGTTCCATTGAAGGATGTTTTAGCTCTTGGACTTGGGAGTCCTGTAGGCAGATATGACTCACAGCCGGGAGGTGGAACTGAGGTGTTTTCTGGTTGTGGGGTAGACACACGCAGCAGACCATAACTGTCCCTAAGCCACACGCTTAAAGAAATCTCCTCATTTCCTACAATCCCAGAGCTCCTGCACAGGGCCAGGAGTTAGACTCCAAGATCCTGACGGGTCCCTTCCAACTCAGCATATTCTGTGATTCCAAGGGCACATACTGAAAGGATCAGGACTGAATGTTTAAAGGGATAACAAAGAACACGTAAACTCAAAAAGTCAATCATCCAAGTTACACGAAGCCCAAACCCCCTCTTTGCCATGTTCATTTTAACTGCAGTGTTTTTCCAACAGTTTGTAGTAGGTCCCAAAGCGCTATTCAAGTCAAGAAAACATGTAAGCAGAAACAATTTATTCTATTTAATTTCTTAAACCAAACAAAACAAGAATACATTCTTATTATAAAGACAAAGCATGCATTCAAAAAATAAGTGTGAGGGGAACCCTTCCTATGAGAAACAAGACAATATGTACAGACAAAAGGTCTTCTAGCAGCCCTCTGCTATTATTTTCCACTAATGTACACTTTCACAAATTATAGAGGACCATGGAACACACTCCAGGCAAATGCCTTTCATGAAGAGGTATCAAAGGGCCTATTAAAACTGAACATTTAACTAATTTGAAAAGTAGATCTATATTTGATTTATGTTTTGGTATGGAAGGTAAAACAGCTTCTGCTGTTTTCATTACACTGTTGAATTTAAAGAGAGAGGTAATTAGGGAATGTCATGAATCTGCTTGTGCATTTGGTTACAAATAAATTTAAAATAATAAAACAAGTAAATGGGAAAATCTAGTACCTTATATAGAGCCTTACATAAAGCCCTGTACTATAGCTGTTCTGGATGACTGTGTCTATCAATCTCCATCCAAAAGCAATGCTGGATATTTTAGCTATTTGCTACCACCCAACAATAAATGTTTTTGGGTAGCACTGAAGAGCCAAAATAGCCAATGACCCAGCTAGGATAGTGACAGTTTCTGCGGAATGAAAACTGGATGAGTTGGCTTAGAAGTCTTCGGTGTACACAGAGAAGAAAAATTGATACAAAGGCTGCCATGTAATTATCACCATTTATAAGGAACCTTTCCTCCGCCAGGCACACTGTGACCATTCCCCTTCTCAGAATAGATACTGCAATCCTTTTAAACCAGCTGTTTCTAGAGGACACAAGGTGTGATTTTCTGCTGGAGTGAACTTCCAGGTTCTCACCTGTGTTTTATGGACACAGGACATCTTTGCAAAATTGAGAAAAGGTCCCTTTATAAGTTACCAAGCAGAACTTTTGCACTGGAAGATCAAGAAAATCCTGAAGCTTCTTCTTCAGATAACAACATTTGCTATTTCCACCTGAACCGTGGCAGTTGCTGATCACCTCTGTGAGCACTATGCACAAAAAGGGGTTGGCTTCTGACCCCGGGCCTCCCATGCAGCGCTTAAACTAACAGCATTATACTGGCAATTCTTGGGGTACTGTTTGTTTGCTACTTTCCCTCTGAATTGCTGCTGTTCGCTTTGCTGAAACCTTTTATAATGCTGTTGTAGTGCATGCAGATGATGATGTAGGCATTTATACACACAGTGACAAGATTCAGATATCCATTACTTGCTAATAATCATGCCATATATTGAAAGCATTGCTGCAGACCATTTTTATGCATATATTTACAGGTATAAAATAAAAAGCCAAAGACTAAAAAAATAACTGTAGATCATTTTTATGCATATATTTACAGGTATAAAATAAAAAGCCAAAGACTAAAAAAATAACTGTAGATCATAAAGAGAGAAATACAAGTAAATTTTTTTACTGTGGTGTTGTAAATAGTTCACAAGACTAGAAGCTCAGAGAACTGAGGGTAGAGCTCTGCTGCTGAACTTTTATTCATGTTTCATTTAAACCCACCAGCACTGACCTGAACTAAAAGTACCAAAGCTGCAGGGAAGGTAATTTTCAAGGCTAGGAATTGTAAATCCTTACATCGTTCCACTGAATCACCCCCTTCAGCCTCTCAAACTGGAAAGCCTTTGGGGCAGGCTCTCTCAAACTACCATTTTAGCATCCAGCATAAAGTAGTCTGATTTTTTTTTTTTTTGTCCTTCCTGTTGCTATTGTAACATGTTTAAATATACTGTTTTCAGTGTCTATTATTGAAAAAAAAAATAACCTTGAGAGGAGTACATTAATTGTCAGTGCATTATCACTTCTTTCCAGCTTAAATACATCTGTGGCAGCATCTACATTAGCATTTCAGGTCAAGAGTGTGTTTTTGAAGCAAAACTCCTAATGTCCTCATTTGCTGTGCTTTAGTTCCCAACACATTGACCTTAGTGCACGCAAACTTTCTTCCACATGAGACTGAACTGGAAGAGGTCTGTGATTACACCTAATCCCATTTTTAATTCCTTATGCTAATTTATCACACTGTTCATCGATATTCAGACAAATATGGCCAGGCTAGAGGGAGTTTTGAATGGAGCCTACCCCAAAACATGGTGTGGATGTCAGGTACCCAACAGCAAACATCCTGCTATTGTTATGGTGGATACCAGCCACAGCGGTTGGATTTCACAGTCCCAAAAGTGCTTCCCAGGCACTTGCGAATCCCCTCAGAAGGAGCGAGCTACAATCGCCCCTCAGCATAGACAGGAAAGACAGCAAATGTGCTGAAGGTTTGCTCATTGTTATGAAGGAAACCATGAACTTTTACCTTCTTTTTAATCTGCTTTACAAATTCTCACTTTACAATCATACCTACAAGCTTTTTTAAGCAATTAACTCAAAGTAGAACATTGCAAGTAAACCACTACATTTAAAGTGGGGTAGAGGGGAGTTTGAATGCCACGTCTGTATCTTTAATCCGCCTTTTCATCTCGTACTACCCACCTTCAGCACCACTGTGTCCCCGCCGCCACAGGGTCTCAACTTTCTTCCGTATTTAGCACACATCTCTTTTCATGTGAAACAGGATAAGTGCACTATTCCCCCCACTTATTTTTCTTTTACAGAAAAGAAGCAGACACAAAGACAAATTCACACGACCAAAGTTCATACAACATTTGGTGACAAAGCAGGAAAACAGTCCAAATATCTGCAATTAACAACCATTCTATTCTATGTAACTTGTAGTTTTCAGGCTTAATTTCTGCCGCAGCCCTTAGGTATTTAACTGTCAAGCTATTTACACACCAAATGCATCGATTTTTAAATACCTGCTTTCTTTCAGTACTGAAGCGATTGCATTTTTTTTTCATGCTTTATTATTTGAAATATCTGCACAACACACTAAATTTTCTATAAATCTCGGTGTACTTTTGGATAGCAAAATTCCCCTCAGCACCCACACAGATGTAAATTTGTTATTGTGGTCAAATACACAAGTATTAAGAGAATTTGGAGTAAACACTCATCTAGTGTTAATTGCAACTGATTAAGGAGTAGTCAGCACCAACAAACCCTGAGTCTGGCAGTCCTAATTGCGTGCTTGTTTTCACCTGTAACTCATTACTACTCTTTCCATCATTAAAGAGGAAAACTCTCTGTATAAATGAGAACAATTTCCATGCCCTGAGTTAGAAGAGACAATGAGGTGAACACTATATGCCACAAGCATAGATAAATACTAAAAAGGCTTTTAGAGTGTTATGGGAAAAGTCACCATGAAGTATTGATCACAGAGAATGGCAATACAGATTGATCCATGTATTGTGTAACCACCGTCTTCAGTCAAGAATCAGGACCACTTAACTCAGGGCTATTAATAGTGTTTCTGTTCTAGCTCAAACAGGCAAGTGAAGCCTTTTGCTTTTGGAGAGAAAGGATTTTAAAATTGCTCTAAAATCCTGTGACAAAAAATAAACCAAAACCAAAAACATATGTCCTATATGATCTGGTTATACTTTATTAGAGTTGACACTATCACTCCCAGTTATTTATGGGGTCTGAAAGACAAAATGGTACCTAAATCATCATTTAAACTAACCTGTTGAGAAAAGGGCCAGACAGACCAGTTCTTCCGACAGCTGGTTTAATAAGGGGATTTTGTTGTTGCAGCTAGGATAATCAAGAGCAATATAGTGTGTGTATCATGTACCTGAGTTTTTAAGTCCAGTTTTGAGAAGAATCAAATCTCTTGAAGGCCAAAAGATACCATGTTGTGGGATAAAGTCTGTACAGCACAGGCTAGAAAATTGTATGCAGTTAATCCTGTACTGAGCCAACAAATATACGGATTGCACATCTTCCCCAGATGGAAAATCCAAGCCTTCTCTTGGTAGTTTATGCCAACAGTTAACAGTCCGTGCTACTGAAAAACAAGCCTTGTTTCTGACATATGTATTTGTCCCACTACAACTTTTCTCTGTTGACTCTTGTAAGGTTCCTCGCCAAATAGTCCAAATCTGAAACATTCCCAGAATATTAACCTGGACTACAAACAAGGGTCTGCTGCTTTTACCTGCCTGACACACTTTTTGTATGATCTGCACTATAAAGTCTCAGAAATTGTTGCACTCCAAATGGGGTTTGGCAGAGAAATTCTTTCAGCCAAGCTCTAACATGAAGTTCTCCCTCCAAAAAGGTGACTACACATCCAATTGCATCACAGTCTTCTTCCTAGTAAGTTAAATAGATGGTATCCTGAGACCAGGGAATTTTTGGTAGCATTTTTTTCCTGTCTCTGCAAAATGGTTTTACCTAATCGACTGATTAGGTAAAATGCATGCCCTCTTTTAGTTCCACCTTTTTTTTTTTTTAGCTTTATATCTGTTCTGAAAAAATTAATTTACTCAGCATTCCAGCATCAGTAAAAATTCTTTTCTTTGTGGATAGACACCTTCTGTATCCCCTGCCATCAAACTCAGCTTCTTAGAAGATTTTTTGCTCAAATATAACTGCAATCCATGAACATCCATTCAAATACATGTTCAAATATTTTTTCTTTGCGCATTTTTGTTGACTCTCATCCAAAAGTAAAACAAAATTCTTGAGTATTTTCTAGTTGCCCTTGGAAGATTTTTTTTTTCTTTGCAGGTTATTTGACATGAAGGTTTCTTCACAATCTAATCTGCTTTGTATTGCTTTCAAGACATGATGGCTGGGATTGTCTGTTCAGAAAACCAATTGGTTTACTGAAATAAAAGACTGTAATTTCCACATTTTCCAGTATGGCAGTTTAACTCCTCCTTTGTCTGTTAAACTATATGAAATTAAATGAAACAACTAGTCAGATCTGCAGTGACATAAAATATAGAACAAGGCATTTATGTCACCAGTGCTTAACTCCAGAGAAACTTTGCAGAAAAGATACCATGCTGACCAGTTCTAAACCATAAAATCCCCTTCATTAAGTCTTTGATTCAAAATTAGGTCATCACTTACCCATCAGTGCAGCCCTTCCCCAGAATTGAATATTCTGAGGATACACAGTGCTGTTTTCCTGTTTGTACCTCAGTATAACAATTATTCACCTGCTGTTTCCAGTCTCCAATAGAGCACTGAGAGTGTGCCAGATTTGTGATAATTATTTGTACAAAACTTGAGTAGTTTAGTAGTACTTATGGGACATGTCTGAAAACCACAACAAAAAAATTGTATCCTTGGAGACCCAAAGACTCGCCTCACTGGCATCTCAACAAATTCTCCAAGGGCTCAAAGCTGTGCCTCAGTATTAGCCCTGAAGGGCTATTTTTCAATTAATGATAAAATTCAACTGTAAAAAGACCCATCAAATGTCAGGATGAACAAATCCTGATATCATCAGGTCTAACAAGCACAGAATGTTGCTCATACCATTGCTGGCCAAGGCCATGCCCCCTTTGCAACAGCCCACATAAGGCCATCCAAGTATGTGCCAGGTACTTTTTGTTCATTTTAGAGTTAGATGCAAAGGTCAGAATTGAAAAAAAAAAAAAATCCAACTTTTAATTAAAAGTCTCATTAAAATTTCTTTGCTTTTTTTACAAATTCAGTTCCCCAGCTTTCCCACAAACAGCACTTTTCAGCCAAGGCAATCATTTTATCAGGTCTGTAATGTAACCCACCAGCAGCACTTCTTGCATCCTTGCAGAAACCAACAAAGAGCTTGGAGAATCACCAGGAACTACAGCTACCTAAAATCCCTACACCTTTTCCATCTGAGGGTACCCACTCTCAGTTTGCCCAGCAAAGCCCTGCTGCTTGTTTTGGTATGAGGAAAAAGCCTGGTGAAGCTGTCCCTTTTCCATCATAAACTAAACTTTGCCATGATATGGAATATTTTAAATACATTATCTGTTTCTAAATATGCAACGCAGCTCATTACACAATTTATAGAAAGGTCTAATACATAAATTTCCTGATTGCTTGTGATATCGTGTCTCTCAAATTCTAGTTCTGCAGGAAATGAGAGAAAGAGCTGGGATTGTACAGGTCCAAAACTGTGTGTCCTCATGCTGAGCCTGCCTCCCTGCCTCAGTCTTCTCCCAAGTCAACTGCCAGGGGAATTCTGTTAGAGCCTGTTAGGTAAAGACTGTCCCAGGGGTATGGGGCCAAGGATGACAGGCACAGAGGGCTGTTCTCTTTGCTTATTCCCTATGCAGGAGTTCCTAAGGCTTTTACAAAAAAGGTCATCCCTCTTGGGAAATACCACGAACAAATTATACTTACAAAAGGCTGGTGTAGCACTATCAATGTTACAATGGAGTGAGAAGTACTCAAAATACGAGCTGAATTCAGAGGTTTAAGGGCTATTACCCCATGGTAATGAAAATGTTTATTTAAATCTCCTCAGAGGCAGAGGCTGAAAGCCACTGGCTACAAGCAAATATTCCTGTGTAAGTGCACATACATACATACCCATTTATTTTCACATAGGCCACGAGTATGAAGAAGTAGCCTCAGCTTTGAGTAATTCCATCTGCTGAGAGACTCTAGTAAATCCATTTTATCACAGCTCTTTCATGCAATATGACAATTAACAATCCCTCACAGGAGAGTGTTTTGTTTTTCACAGATTTAGGTGTTCTGGGGTGATATTATATATACAAACAGATATAAAAGAATGCAAAGGTACTTAAAAGTCTAAATTTGTGCAAGATGGAAGTGCCTCCATTAAATGGGGCCAAACTTTCATAGCTTGGAACCAGGCTGGGATTTGTCATGAACAAAGTAGTTGTGTTTTCTAGTGAATTCTGGGTGGGTCGGTTCCCTGCTGAGGTTGTTACACTGAATTCCTCTTGACACAGCCTTGAGATCCATGAGCTCTTCTCTTGCCAGCTGGGTGACCCTGGATCGCAAGGAAACAATGCTGAACTGGGCCAGCATCAGCAGGGTTTAGCGGACAAAGAAAATTTCAACTCAGTCCTCTCCTGGTAGGGATTTCTGTATCTATCATTTCAGTCACTTAATACTTCTAGGTGTTAATCTCTGCTGTGAACAATAATACCTACTTAAGTTGATTTGTTCATTAGTGTTTCACACTTTTATTTAGCCGAGAGGAAAAGAGGAGGGACAAGTGGGTGGCAAAGAGAGTAAAATTAACTCTTCCCCCTCCCCCAACTCTACTACTTATCTCCACCTGAGCAATGCCTGAGAGAGGCACAAATATACCACACAGACATACACAATGCCTGGGAACCTTGAACAATGTCCCTTTCTGAGCGGTGACATCTCTGCACAAGCAGTCAAGCTCCACTTCTCCCGTCGGAAAAAGCTGATATTCCCCTCACTCAGTACTCAAATGAAACAAGTCAATTATTTGTGTGAGCCCCACAGATTCATCTCCATAACCCTCTCCAGGACCCTCAGGCCAACCCTTGACACAGAAGTGTAATCGTACAGCACCAGAATCAATTACACTTTTGGAGAGAGGGGTGGAAAAAAATGACTTTGCAGGCCCACCGCAAATTGCTAAGGCTGTCCTCTGGCTCTCACACGGCTCGAATCCAGGAAGTGCCTCTCAGCTCAATTTTCAATTATGTTCTCATCACAATTTACAACAGACAGTGTGTAATTTATGGCAATTACCTCTTCTGACATCCCCCTTTAAAAATTTCAGATAAAGAGACAGACAAAACCTGAAAGTGAGCCAAGCTCACCTGGCCTGCCTGCTGTAGTAAGTTGACATTATGGGAAGAAAAAGGTATGTCTGACAAGGCTGTGAAGGAGATACTTTACAGAGTCGTGAATGCGTGCTGACAACTAAATCAAGCAGAAGAGGAACATAATTGTTGTGGATGCATTCCTTTATTTGTTAATGCATATATACAATATCATAACAACTGAATACTGTGTAAAGGGGTAATAGCGAACATAGTCTGTCATTCCGGGTAAAAGACCTGTGAAAAAATTACTTTACTATAAAGTCATCCAAGCTCATTTGGTTTATACTTCCTCCCCAGCAAGATAAGCAAGTCATAATAGCAAAAAGCAAGAACTCTGAAATAGTGTAGGAATTTCTGGAAGGAAAGCTAAGTATTTTAAAGAACAGCAAGCAATCATTTTGCTTTCTATGACCTAAAACTTTTGAATATGTTTCATGTATTATGCAGGTATCTTTGCATTAACAAAGATGTATTGTGGTATTTTTCATTTTCCAAGCTCTGAAAGTAAAACTGAAAAACCCTGTGAAGCAAAAGTAATGTAATTTCTGGAATAAAATCTAGAGCTGGTAACAAATATTTTGACAGTCCTACATCTTCATTCTACAAGAACACCTAAAAAAGTTGGATCAATTTCACAGCAATTTCATTATTGTTACAGATGTTTCCTTTTTTTGACAGTGTGAAAACTTCCTATATTTGTATTTTCAAAATAAAGTGGGGTTTTTTACTTTAAAACATTAAAGAAAAAACTTTTAATTAAAAGATGCTTTGCCTACAAATTTCTTTCAACAGGAGTTTTAAACTGGGCAGTTTAAAAAGTCAAACTGAAATCTTAAAATTCCCTGTGAAAGACAGAGACCAGGAAAGGCTCTGACCCACTGAAACCTCTGAGAGTTGTGCCACCAACTTCAGCTGAGCAAAGTTTATACATACCACAGAATCATGGAATATGCTGAGTTGGAAGGGACCCATCAGGATCATCGAGTCCAACTTCTGGCCCTGCACAGGACAACCTCAAGAGTCATATCATGTGCCTGAGAGTGTTGTCCAAATGCTTTTTGAACTATAAGCTTATATGTATATAAAGAGTAAAGATCATTTGAAGCATTCAGGATGACATCTATTTCAACTGAAAATTGTTTTTTGCTTTAATACACATTTGAATTTGCAGGCAAAACCCTGAACTACCGATGGTGTTACAGAATTTCTCCTCAATTCCCTGGTAAAAAAAAAAAAAAAAACAAAAACAAAAAAACCACCACAAAAAAACTTCTCAGATATTCATCAACAACCACAAGGACTACAAAGATATCTTTCCTGGTGAAAGTTGTGTCATAGTATTTTCAGAGCCCATACTACTGTGTAAACATCATTAAAGCACCTTCAGTAAACTACTGCATGATTTTAACCACTACTTATTTTGGAACACAATGTTTATGAAATGACGAAGCCTGAATCACATACCTGAAGTCAACTATGAAAGAAGGTGAGTGAGGAAGGACTTAGAGAAAATGCATCTTCTACCGTAAACCTGATGTTTCATAAGAGACAGTTCCCAATGTACCTAAGTACAGGTCACAGAAGACATGGGGGGAAACAAACCAATGGTGCACAAAGGCATTTGTTTAGCATTCGACATCAGGCCAGCAGTCCAGCTGAGAACATCTGGATCTCCTAGCTAAGTATCCCTTTTATTGGCGGTGACTAGAGAGAAATAGTTACAGAATGGGTCATGTTAATTATCACAATGCAGGTAGTTACTAGCAGAAAAGAAGGAAACTGGTGGGATTTTTCAAATTGGGGAAACACCAGCAAACAGATCACAAATGGAACTAAACAGTTTTAGCTCCAAGGTAACACATTCCTAGTGTTATCACTTGAAAGGCATAATGAGGGCCTGCATGCTCCATATGTTCGTGGGCTCGGGAGAAAGTCTGTGTGGTTTACAGAAAACCCACAGAATCCAGCACTATTTTACAAGAGGCACTGTGAGGGCTTTGAGGGAGGTGAGGTTAAACTTGGGTGGTGATGACTGGTGGGATAACAGGGACTTTTCTAAGGTTCTGCTGAAACCAAACAACTACTATCTCCCTAGGGAGTCAACACTGAAGAAAATCATCCACTTAATCCTTTCCATTAGGCTTCAATATCAGCAAGAATCTCATGAGACATTGTGGATAAAAACATAAATTTGGCAACAATGAACAAGAAGCACAGGTCAGGTTGCAAACAGGTGAACTTCATCACTTCTGAGTAACAACACGTCTTCACAGCTCCTGTCTACCAAACAATGCCATCACAAAATTAATTAACCCATTTCCCACTGTACTGGAGACCTATTCCTGTTTTATATCCCCTGGTAGTCAGACACGTGGCTGCCCCAGAACCCACATTCAGAAAACACAACAAATAGAGCAAAGGTGAGGAACACTGTGCATACAAAAGTTCAGTAGTTTTCCTCCCACCAAAGGATGTTGCATCAGTTCACAGAAAGTGATATGTATATTCTCTTCATGCAAGATCTTGCAACTGAACTTTAGACTCTGTCCAAGTCGGTGTGAGCTCTGAGTTCTGCATGACCTAACGTGACCAAAGCCGTGGTGGTCAGTCCATAATCAAACCAAACACTCAGAATCTCTTCTCTCCTTCTATTTACAAGGTTAGCAGTGAAAACCTGAATCTTAAAAACTCAGGATTCTGAGTTATAAGTTAGTGATCTGAAGCAATAAGTCTACCTCTGCTCAAAGATGCAAGAAAGAGAACAGACCACAAAAACGTTTTAGTATTTCTCCTTGGATAACGGTCAAGTAAAAATATTTTATGGAAACCTCATGGAGCAGGGCAAATCCAACTGAACTTTCACATGAATTGCATTCCCGTTGGAACAGCCAGGAAAACCTGAGTCTGAGCACACAACAGAAAGTAAAGAGGTACATGCCTGTAAACGTAACGTACTTAAGCTTAGGGAACAAAAATTTGGCTTACTGACAACAGCAGCAGGGATTGTAACACAGAATCAGGGTAGCCAAAAACACAGGCAGGCCGCTCTCATGTGTCATTATGTGAATCAAATGACTCTTTCTAGAAAAGGACCGTTCCGTGAAACAGCTATTCTGTTTAGGTTGAAAGAACTGTAAGAGCAGCTTTAGCTGTGTGCTCCAATAATGAGCCAGCAAAATAGGATCCAGAGATCTGGACTAGAGCTTTGGGGCATGATGACAACATAAATAATCAATGACAACATGTTTTGGATAGACACATGGGACCCCATCCACAGCTCAAAGTCAATGGAAAGATCCCCATTGCCTTGGGCAATTTAAGGGAACCAGAGATGAGTATCAGCCCTTGTTTGAGTTCTATCTCACCACTTGTTATTTACTACATAACACATTTTCCATGCCTTCTCACCATAAAATATGAAGAGTGTATAATCCAGGATACTCTGTGCACCACAGGCTGCCAAAATCAGCAACTACAAGATTTTTATCTCCTTTTTAAAATATCAGTAAAGATAACATTCAATAAAAATATTGGTTTAGCACCAAAATAAGACCATGGCACATGTGAACAACAGAAGTTATAAATTTAATTAATATGAAACACAAGTGTCTTTTCCAAGATGGCCCACAAGAACTTTCTAATGAT
Source organism: Dasyornis broadbenti (assembly GCA_013397935.1). NCBI lineage: Eukaryota > Metazoa > Chordata > Aves > Passeriformes > Dasyornithidae > Dasyornis > Dasyornis broadbenti. The sequence continues at coordinate 1,747,901 of VZRN01002326.1, forward strand.
TTAAGTAGAGGATTACGGAAAAGAAGTATAAGGTGCACTCTAATATCTTGAAGCATCAACAGCTCCCAAAGAAACATCATAACTTCATGTGGAGTCATCAGATCAACAGAAATTAAGTATCTTCCTTTTAAATAATATGATTTGAGTTTGTATTGCTAGTGCATAGTAAATGATCAGCCTCTAAGTGGGATGACAATAAAAAAAAGTTTAGCAATTGCTGATGTAGATATATTTTAAACTAATACACCATCAGATATATGCTATTCCAGGTTAATAGAAATAAACATTCTTCAAAGACACAATTTAATCTAGATTCCTCAGCTCTGATTCGATTGCATGTAGGGTAAATTCTGATGTCAACAGGGAAGAGGTCGATAAAGCCAGGACATAGCACAGCAAATCACAGTCTTCAGGTCTGAGAGCCCAGCTGCAGTAATGCATAGTTTAGAGGTTTTACTGTTTCTTACATCTTTTCATTATTGAGTAGTTTGCACTGCACTTAGAACAAAACAGGGAAGGAAGTACATCCAAAACGAGAGCTTGGAAACCTATCATCCCACAAAATCATTGTAAATTTGGTAGACATTTGTGGTCCAATTACTAGTAAAAAGAAAGAGAAAAAAAAAATTGGAATTCAAAAATTGAATTGTCCTGAGTTGGTGCGGAGGGGGATTGGAGGAAGAGAAAAGAAAAAACAAAGTCACCAGGCCTTTACCTCGGAAGCTCGCAGGCCTTGCTGCAGCCTAACTCAATAATTACATTGTACTGCCAGCAACAATTCAATTTTTTTTTTCTCGCCTGAGGGTTCCAACACATTTGCACCATAGGGAAGCCTTTTCTCTTTACATCTCAAAACTCTACCACAAACTCTTCCTTTATTCATAACAGCCAGATCCCCAGCTGAGATAGGCACTTTCGTATTGCTCTAGATGACAGTTTTCTGTGTTCTTTCCAAGCTCAGGGGGTTTAATAAACATATCTGGCAATCTTTCGATAGCTGGAGGGCCTGGGATGACACTGTGTGCAAACAATATGCTCTCACTGCTAGGGAAACAAGTTTATTCAATTCAATTAATAGATTACAGTCAAGATACTTGTTATCCTGCAATGAAAAATAGGAAAAGAACTGTGAGACTTAAGGTAGGTTGCAGGATTAGCACCTGGCAACACAGCAAGCCAGGTAAAATAAGACAAAAAAATCCCACTTGTTGTACATTGCTGGGTTTTTACGGGTTTTGATTGTTGTTTTTTTTTTTTTTTTTTTTGCCATATAAGCAGTTGCACAGGCTGCTGGTCTCAGTACAGAACTGACTTTTAATTTACTTTAAAATGAACTTGGTTCTCTAAACATGCAGAGTCTTGGGTGCAGCACTGTGAAAATACATCTCTGTTTCCTCCTACAAAATGGGGATATTCCTTTTCATTTACCTAACTACAAGGGGTGTTTTTCATTAGACACGAGCAATAATTCTTGCTTGCTGAAACAGCACTGTTTACAAGCCAACTGCAGCTGCCTGGATTTGGTTCCACATTTGAAAGAAATTGAAGTAAAATTCTATTTTGAATTTAAACTCTATTCAAACCAAAGCATTTTCTTAACATAAACAGTTTGTGCAATACAGAATTTGCTTCTATAAGAAATATTTCCAATGCAATCACACTGGTCTAAATAAGAGAAACACTCATGCTTTCTTGAAGTAAAACACTCCAGGAGCTGGTGGTCCTGTGTACCCCCTACTTTAAGTACAGATTTGCAATAACTTGTCCTTTCTGAAAAGTTCTCAGAACAGGTTTAAACTTGTAGAAGTTACCACAGGAGAAAATCTTATTTAACAACCAAAGTGACAGGTAAGTTTGCCTGAAGGATAATTTGTGGTTCAGGCACATACAGGAACACAGGAGGTAGAAACTTATTTAATACCATAGACTTGAATAAGTAACCCAATATCCAAGTGCCTCAATTCTTACAGGCAAAAAAAGTTAAACCCCATTCTTTTGTCTGGTTTGCCTATTCTCTTTGGCAACAGGGGCTGTATCTGGCCTTGTCTTCTCTGGGCAATAGCTGCCCAAGTGGTGATGGGGTCCTCAGGTACCAAAGTTCAGCTCAGTTCAAGGGCATAAATAATAATAACTACTTAAGTAATTCTGTTCCTATTTCAGCAGACAGAAGCATCACTTTCTTCAGAGCACAGGTAGTATTTTTTAAAATATTAAAATAAATTTAAAATAGTATAACATAACAAATAACAAAACTAGCATTGGTGCTGGCAATCCAACAATATGTATAATACGGTACAAGGGACAAGAACATGGAAAAATTATGATAAAAGGAGTTGTGTTTGGAGATGAGAAGAATGTCCCAGAAGACTGATCATCAGCTCTCCTAGAGATATTCTTGTGAATGTGATATTTGAGATAAAAGTCACCTTTTTCTGGCTGGGTAAGGTTGTGCATGAACCTCTCCAGCATCTGCGTTCCAGAAGGGGCTCACTCTGAGTCAGATGTGCCTTATGGTTGCTATGCAAGTCAGGGAAGGAGGGAAGAGCTTGCAGGTCTTGGCAGAAGTAAAGAACTTTTCCATTAAATCACTTCGGCTCTGCAGCAGCTCTCAGTGTCTATGAAGTCACAGAGCCAGGAGCTACACACTTGATACTACTCCAGCCCATCTTTACTCTGAACAGTTCTGTCCTTATGGCCTTGAAACAGAAAGGTCAGTGACTCAAGAACTCAGTCAACAGGTTGTTTCTCTCACTCTAACCCACATGTTTTCTACCATCTAAATATTGAGTTTTCATTTGAACAAATGCTTGAAAACCACAAAGTCTTTCACTGGGATCCCTGACTATTTAAGATCTGGGCCCCAGTAATTAGTACAGCTGAGTGAAGAATCAAAAAATTAATTATTTATTTACCTAACATAGGTGGCTCCTTTGTTCTTAGATTAGCCAGGAGCTCATGATGAATTTCTTTGGACTTCATGCAGTTCAGCAAATGTCTCAATATGTCTATTCTGTGGCCTGCTCAGGAATGTTCAAAATTTCCTGTTTCAGAGTGCAGCATAATCTCATTATATCATTGCTCACCTACAACTGAAAAATACTAGAGCAATACTACGAGTTCACGTAAATTTTAAATTTAATTGCTAAAAAAATCCAAGACAAAGGTATTTTAACCCATACAGCCCAATTTCTTGAGTATTTGCAAAAATCAAAACCACATATCTTTGGACAATTTATAAGTTCTGAATAAAATACAGTGCTCTTGTATTACTGATTTACCTGTTAAAATTATTGCACTGAACACACTGGGAACAGGCCTGTATCCAGAGTAGTAACATTCCTCCACAGTTTTAGGTTCTTTTTAATAATGGAGAAAAGGCCTACAGAATTAATAAGGATGTGAAATCAGTCAGAATAAAACTTCTATGTTTTCCTTCAAACTCCAGCAGAGATTACTCTGAAGATCCATAGAATCTCATAGGTGGTTTCATGCTTCCAGCTAAATTTTACTCATTGGGTCATTATTTTTACAAAGGATACAAAGCAGGGGAAAAGAAAAAGAGGTGGAGAATAATCAAAACTACTCTGGCTATCACTCGTTTTGGTCCAATTGTCTTGAGGAATCTGATCCTGAAATAAAATTCAAAAGGCTTTCAGACAGTTTTCTTGTCTAGTTCTTTAAGTAATACTTACATTTTATACACTAGATCCTTCTGATATTGCAGGGAAAGTTTGAACATTTTTTCCAAAATTATAGTTAATTTCTTACAAGGTTAAGGAAATAGCATTTATTCTTTTGCTATATGAAATATAGAACATAAGTGAATCTCTATTCTTTAATTCCTGCATAAAACTCAAATTCTGCTTTCACGTCAGTCAGTAATAAACAGTAATTAACTTTTTGCAGTCAGGATCAGCACTGAAATATTAAAGCATGTGTTACAACAGAGGAAAGCTGAAAAATGTTATACGCCATAGAGCAGGAAAACTAGGCAGAGAAATATATGCACAAATACAATTCATATTCTGATTTCCCCTTCACTTTCAAGTGCACATTTGTCTGCTTTATGAGAATTTGCTAGCTACAACAAAAGTTCTATTGAAAATCCTGATGTTCTGATGTGCTAAGGAAAAGAAAGCCTTGTTTCTTTCAAGACAAAAATCTGCGTATAGCAATTAATCTTAACATTCTTAAGAAAACAAATGTCACACTAAAATTCTAGGTCTTTTAAAAATTACTAAATAGTATGTTACTTGAATGAATGAGTCTAATCTATACTACTTACCTACTTGGGATGGGTGTCTGTTCTGAGAACAAACACTCCCTGAACTCAGTGTACACTGTGCTTGAGGAACCTTGTGCTTCAGCAACTTGGAACTGTGTATTTGAAAATAGTTTGTATCTGTAACTGCTATTAAATGAAAATCAGTACATCGCTGGTTGGGCAGCTGCTAAGATTTTATAATCACACAATAGAGAGGATTAAATACTTGTAAAGAGTGCATTAGACTAAATTCTGTGCTCAGTTGCAATTGTACGACCTTAGGATATCAATGGGGTTCCACATTTGCAAATGATGAGGGGTTGGTCCATTCCTTTAAAAAAAAAAACCTCAAGAAATTTCATTTTGAGAGAAAATGATTGTGCTTCTCCCTCTACTGTTCCATGTCTCATAGCTAACATCTGGTGAAAATTAAGAAGCAGTTTCCCCCCCTTCCCCCTCACCCCCCAATCAAACAAAAAAAGCCACAATACAAAACCCCGCATATATATCTGATGTATTTTATACATATTCATCCTCATAACTTGACAGATGGGAGGAATCTTGCAGTCATTTCTGAAAGCAGACAAAAGGCCGTTGGTTCTGCTCCACATGATGATTTGTGAAGACAGAATATCATCCGCTTCCGTTGATGATTATATAGTTCTATCCATCTGTCTGCCACTGGAGGTTGTGAGAGTGAGATACAGCTCACACCGTCTTCATAAACAAAAGTAGACTGTGCTGTCAGTAGTCAGACACGCCAACTAATTGGAGCTGTCGACAGACACAATATTCTGTGTCAACAGCTCTGGTAACAGTTTGAAACAGCAATGATATGTTGGGTGATGGTGAGGATGACACATATGTCTCTAATAGCATGCTAGAAATCTGACATAACTAGAAAAGAATTACTAAAATGTAATTCCCAGCCTAGAGTTCTGCTGTTCAGACTTCCCAGTCAGCACAGGGAGGAAAGAGATGCTTGTGTGTGTTCATGTTCTTGTGCTTGTACTTGTACACATCTTCTTCTGTATCACTTCATATGCTGACAGCTTAATTTGATGCTCATAATGCCTAACTTAAAAACTAAGCTTTCTGCTGAATTTCAAGGAATTCATCAAAATTCCTACACAAATTTAAAAATAAATGGGGGGACCATTTCCACTACTTTCTTATGAACTGGAAACTAACTAAAACAGGTCAAACAACAGCCATGCTAAACGGAAGCTCTTACTGCATCTCTGCAGGAAAAGAGTGCTGTCTTACTGAAAAGTGGTTTGGTGGACTCATCCAAACAATAAATTATTCTCTGATATTGCCAAGATTGATGAACATGCTTCATTTTAAATTGAAGCCCAAGGAACAAATATTTGCAGGACTAGGGCCTCAGTTTCTCTTTAGCAGTAGATAAGAAAATCCTTCACCATCGTGACTCCTTTAGGATTTGAAAGCAGAAAGAAATCAGTGTAAAAGGTTGATAAACAAAGTTCTAAGGAAAGAGAAAAAGTAGAGGTTTGCTCTAATCCCATATGTATCTGCTCAGCTTGCACATTAATCTGGCTCCTCCCTTGCCAAATACAATGCAACATAGGGCAGATGAGGTTACATAACGACATAATATCCTAGTTTACAAAAATGCAACGTATTTTTTCTCCAAAGAATTAAACAAATATACAAACATCACAGCAACTGTGGTAGTAAAATTAATAGTAAAAAGTCCTTACATGGGGACCTGCAACAGCAGGTCTGGCATCTCACCTCAAGGTCCAGAGCTGCACCCAGAACCCTGAGTTCTGACAGTCACCATAATACAAATAATGAAACAGTGAGTGACAGTGACAGTCCTTTTACTGATTTACATGACCACACTGAAGTCATTGAAAAACAAGGTCTTAAAGACTTTTCAGCTTGGAAAAGCAAGAGGAGGGAACGAGCTGGAAAACCCACATGAAGTTCTGCAAAGCGCCTGGGAATGAGGCTTGTGGTGGCAAGTCCACAACGTACCAAACTACAGTGATCCCAGTTTGGGAAGGACAAGCTAGAGCCCAGAACCTCCTTTCTCAGGAGGGAGGATGTCAGCACCCACATGGCAGCAGGATCTCATTAACGAAAGCCCAGCACTGAGGAGGCCTTGTACATCCCCATCAGCTGCCTTAGTAACTTCTTGCCAGACTTAGAGGGACAGAGCTGAAGGAAGCAGGTTGGGAAAGACATGCCCGGAGGGCAGGAAGTCTGGAGCATTACTAAGGAACATGCAGTGACAATAGCTGAGGTTACATAGGAAGAGCCTAGCCTTGTTTGTGGCATAAATCCCTATATTATCTCTTGCTACTTGACCTGCTGAAGCAGCCAGCAGCACCAGGAGCATGGCATGCTAGCCTGAGCCGGCTGCTTGCAGCCAGGAGAGGGCACACAAGGCAGTTCCCTGCGACACTGCTTGGCAGCCACTTTTTCTTCCCATCTTCATGGCTGTTTCTGTGCGCTGATGTCCCTTGTGAACCATCCAGACTGCGTTCAAAATCATAATGGAAAAAGAAAAGACTAAAAGATAAGCCAATATCAGCTGTTGCCAAAGCCACAAAACTAGGAAAACCTGTCAAAATATTTTAAGAGGGAGAATTAAAAAAAAACTGGAGTGTGAAAAATAAAAGTCAAGCAATATTATTTTCTCCACCTAACCACAGAGCAAGCTGCTACCCAAGAAGAAGTGTGTATAAATAGTGTGTCAGCCATTTACTGTGAGTGTGACTCTAACAGCTGGGCTGTTTGCAGGAGATGCAAATTTGGAGCCATTCAGGGAAGGAAGAATGAAAGCTTTGGCACTCACTGGGCAAACACTAACGGGTTTGGGAAAAGGGCCAGCAAAAGACAAACTACACAAAATAGTGGGTGGCCAGACTTAGGACAAGGAATAGTTGGGCAAAATACCACAAACAATCCAGCTCAAAGCAAACACTGGACACTTCAAAAGTTTTTCTTTTCAATTCCAAAGCATAAGCAAAAGATCTCACTGCCATCACTGCACTCCTGCAGTCCCAGCATCCCTCACAGCCCGCAGACACTTGCTGATATTCATCTTGCATTACACTCACCCATCCCTACAGTGTCTGGCTCTGAGTCATCCCTAGTCACAAGGACAACTCTATCAGTTGCCATGTTCAAAAGTTAGTGAAAAAAATACCAATAAAGTTTCTGCCTCAGAGATCAACTGAAGGAGTTTGGAGAAGGTCAGGCTGCTTACAGCTTTAATCTAAACAAATAGGTGGGCTGTGATACTGAAATGGTGCTTAAAAGAGACCCTGCAGCTCATAAGTAAAGTATGAGAGTATTTCAGGACTTTATCCTCCTGCTACTTCTGTGAGGCACCAAGATCTTATGGAGCCTGGTTTCTGTTACAGATACTTATGGCAGAATTACACCAGGTTTCTTTCAGGTTTTGTTTGGTTGTTTTGGTTTTTTACTTAATGAAGTGAATCTAAGCACAGCATCAACACCCTCTGTGTTAAATCATGAACATTTATTTCACCAAAACAATCCAAGGCCTAATGTATTTGAAGGTAAGTTCATTATTCAATCTTCTGATGCCTTTTCATGTTGCTTAGACTCGCTGCCTTGTACCACATCAGTATTTAATAATTATTCCAGCTGTCTTCAAAGCCCTTTCACCACACCTTGTGTGGCACATTACAGACAGCTTGGATTTTTCAGGTACAAATTGCTAAACAATTACTGATGAGAGAAAGGTCATAATAATAGGTTACAGAAGCCTTTGCAGCCTGCCTTTACTTCATGGCCATTTATAAAGAACCATTTCATCCCATTGTTATAATGATGAGAAGGAAGTAGTTTAAGGTAGTTATAGACAAGCAAACAAAAGGCAGGAGAGCAGTGCTGTATAACTTCTACTTTCACTTCCTGCCTACTCCATTACTTCTGGCATTATGGGAGAAATAACATGATTGGAATGACCTAAAGGTTATAACGGGTGGGCAAGGTTTGCCTTGTCGAAAGCAGTGCGAGCACTGTTGGCTAAACCTTTTTGAAAGCTGAAAGTGGTGCCGTTTAACAAAAATACTAAGCTGTCATTGAAAAAAGTACATTACTTAGAAATAGTTTTCTTCATGGGCTTTCTTATCTCTATTTTCCCCCCTCAAATGGGGTTGCTTTTTTTTCCCCCCCAGGAGGAAAAGAAAAGGCACAAAGATGAAATTTCTCTGAAAAGTTGAAAAGTAGAGGACAGATTTTTGTACTGGTAGAAACTCCATTAGCTACATATGAACGCTAATGGCTTTAAAATGGCCAAATCAAATTCTCAATGGTCCAATTTACAGCATTACAGATCAGGGAGCCAAATTTCTTTGGATTCCTGGGAATAGCGTAGATACTGTAATTTTTATTACCCCTAATTTTTTGCAAGAAGTGTCTCTGCTAGCTGTTCTTCAGTACTTGAGGTACAGGATTTGATCCAAATATATCACAGAATTTCAAGTCCCATCACAACTCACAGAAAAATCCAGGTTATTTAATAAGAACCTCCCTTTGGAAAGAGAAAATTCAGGACAATTTGACTGACCAGAAAAAAGCAGCCTCGAACACAGCCAGCAGAATAGTGATGGAAGCAATAAGGCAGTAGTTTGGCACTCTCAACTAAAGGATAAGACTCCCTCAGCCTTGCTTAAAAATTTTTACATTTATACAAGTTACAAATTACACAGTAGAAAAGGCAAAAGGCCACTAATATTTCCCAACATTTCCACCCATGTTCAAACATTAAGAGACCTTTGTTCAAGAGCAGCCCAGTAAGCAGGATACAAGTCCACTCAAAGCTATGCAATACCATAAGTAAAGAACAAAGCACAATCTAGATCTCCATCAGAAGGTGTCATGGGCTTCCTTCTTTCAGAGAAACTTCATTTTTCAGCTTAGGGAAATTGCTGGGGGCAGATTCCCCCAAATATCATCTTCCATTTATTCCCCCTTAGTTTTCATTACTTTAGGCCTTCATTTCTCTAAGCTTCACTTTCCCTTCTTGCAAAATGGAGATTAAGACACACGTTTACCAGTTGGAAGAGAACTGACCCTTGGATCATCCTCATGCCCATCTTATATTCACATGCCCAAGCTCACCCTAAGTGCAAAGCTTACAAGGTGGATGCTAGGCAGATTTCTGAATTAGTTATCCCAAAATATCTTGAGGCTGCATCACATATTTGGCATAAATTAGGCAGGACTGGCCAAGCTTTTTTTGTGATGGATAAAGCCTCACTTACTGCAAGGGGCTGCAAGAGACTCACACACAGACTGCAGCCCATGTGGCTGCAACGTGCATGCTTCACACTTTGCCTTGCTCTCAGCTGCAGACCACAAAGACAGAGCCAGAGTTGGGCCTCGCAAAAAAGTCCATGAGAGAAAACTTTGCTACTTATACAGTTCTATCTTTAGAATAGGAAGAATTGTAATCCTTGCTTCATCGGCCTAATTAAAGGGCAAATGGATTTCATCACAGATTGCTTTTATATTGGCAAGTATAGAAGACAAGCAAGCCCTGACTTTTAGCAGATTTCCATTTATTGCTGCGTGAGATTTAATCAGCTGGATTGATAGTCAACTATTATTAGTTTATTTTTAGTCAATAGTTACTTAAAAAGTAAAAGCAAACAAGTCTGTAAAGCAATTTAAATGCATCAAAGTTTATATCTCACATTACGTAGTAAATCCTGCTCTCCTTCATGAATCCAGCCAGCCAAACTTTTGTTCCCTTGGCCAGTTGCTGGAATAATAGCCTCTCCTTTGTTTCATCGTGACTTGATTACTATAATTATTTGCCTGCTAGACTTCCAGCTACTACTCTGATTGTGGGGAGTACAGAATACAACTGCTAGACTACATGCTGCATCTAAGACTTTCCATCACATTACCCCTATATCCCCGTATTAAGAGAGCTCCATTGCTTCCCAATGCAGCGGCGGCCTGATTTTTTAGATCTTCGTACTAATTTACAAGGCTTTACATTGGAAGCCTCAGATAAATCTTTTGCTGCTCCATGTCTGAAGAGTCTTAGGGCTGTACTTGTATATGCTTTTGTCTCCCCCATAGTGTTTTAGACCCTGAACTTGTTTAGCGTTACTCACATGAGCAGGTTTACAGACTTCAATGGGACTACTAACATGAGTAAGAAGTACTCATATGAGTAGATATTTGCAGGCTCAGACCCTAAGTGACTTGGAGAGCTTTACTATTATTCACTTCTTGAAAAGCACTTGCAGAGAAACAAGAGAGGACTTACCGTATTTATTCAGAGTTATTATATATTCACCATGTCTTCTTCTTAAGCCCTCTTTGTTCTTGAGTACATGTACTCTATCTACAGTAGCGATACACAATATTTCTCTCAGGGGATTTTCACATGTGAAAAAAGCAAAGGGTTTGACATGTTGGACTGTTGGGAGTTGTGTGTTGTTTTGTTTTGTTTCTCCCTGTGAGAATTTGTAGATACCAACTTGAGACAAAGAGGATTTTGTTATTTCTTCTATTGCAGCAGCACTAACAAGCTTGTGCCAGGGAGTAAGGCCCCACTTCATAAAAGCATGGTTCACACACCTCACAACAAGCCATCTCCTGCCCCTAAAGTGTTAAAGCTGCAATTTCTCTACAGTTTAAATTGAACACTGTCATTTTCACCTTAAAACACTTGTTTCCTTCATGCATTTTCAGCTGTGAGGACAATCAATTTTCTCATCAGACTTACAGCACTGAGGTCTAGAATGGCTTGTTTTTACAAAAGTTCGTATTTCCCACCTATATGATACAAACAAACCGACACACGTATTTTTTTTATATAATAAGAGATGTTCTGTTCTCTGGAAGACTTGTATTCCTTGGGAGAAAGAGGGGCAAAGTGAAAAGGCTGCATTGTTCTGTAGCCTACCATGCTAAGAAGTTGCCCTTGCTGGGAATGCTGGATATGTCACAAAAAATGTGCAAACTGGACTCACTGAACCCCCCAGATCTTTTAAAATAAATTAAATGTCTTTTCTAGCAGAACACAATGGAAAGGTACAGATAGATCATTAAAAACTAGAGGCTTTCAGAGGCTCTCAATGGTGATTTTTCTCTCTCTGAAAACACCAGAAGAGATGACAGACTTGATCCTTTGCAGTGCAGAGTGCTCCTGAACACCCTCTATTACTGCGGATGGGATGGAAAAGTGGAGGCATTCAGCACTGAGCACTGCTCGTCACCTCACACTGCTGTAAGCTGCTAGAAAATTCTTGCATTCCACACATAGCAAAACCAGTCCCTCGGTTCAGAGTGCCTGCTACCTCCAGAATAGAAACTGGTGAATTGTTTCCACTGGAGATTTCTGTACTTGGTTAGCAATATCAGTCTAGCAAAACTTTCAGATGGATTTGCACAGGAACAGGCTGACAAAAGTGAGTCCGTGTTGTTTTCCATCCAGGATGCGCTGCACCTCAGCCAGCACTAAGTCTCAAAAGCACATCTCATTTGAGGTCTGCCCTAATATCTTTGCAGAAACACATACAAGAAACAACATGGCCAGAGAAGGTGAGGACCCAGAAAAGGGAGTGGTGCTATAAAAATGTGGTGGAAAACTGTTAGTATTTTCCTCCATCTATCCCTGTTTCCCATTAGCCAGAAAGTTAATGGCTTTGCTTTCCCGGGGGGAAGAGACTCAAGTGAAATAAAGCAAGTCTGACACGGGGCAGGCACAGCATAGCACAGGACAATGATCCAGACCTTGCATGGGGTGAGGCTGTTTGGTTTCAAACAGCTCCAGTCCTGGACTATTTGCATGCTCTTGCATGTGTATTTTGACACCAAAGAACAGCCCAGCTCCACAGTACTGTCTTACCTATCATTACATATTACTAATTTTACTGAGTAAGTAAATCTAAGGCAGGGAAAAAGCACAGCTAATACAAATGTAACAGATTTTGACTAGTACTGAGCCTGGCCAGAGCATGGATTGTCCCAAAACAGGGTAGTGAATGCCTTGGGTCCAGCCATCTCGGTGCATTCTGCACTGCACAGATCTTTCTCCACTTTAAACTAGATTACAAACCTGGGAAACTTTCAGCTGGCTGAAAGACAGAAATAAAGCTTGCTCCCATGGCTTTTCTTAGAGTTCTCAAAGCTCTAGTAATAAACTGTTTTTCCTTTAAGAAACGCTGGAATACCACTGTCTTGTGTCAATTTTCATGGGTCACCATGAAAACAAGATGGGTGGCACGAAATTAAAAGGATTTCTGTTAAGCTTCCAGCCTTTGAAATCCTCTAGGTCTGAGAGATAGCAACCTTCTTCCCTTCCCCAACTTACACTTGTGAGACACCATATATTGCTGCATGGATAACACTCCCTTCTTCCTGCCATTCTCAAGGGAAAGAAAAACCTTCTATATCAACTCAGCAACTGGATTTTGGCAAGCACGCTGTACCAAGAAGCAAAATTAACATTTTATAACAAACTTAATAGCTTTAATAAAAGTAGTTACTCTTTAAGATTGTTACAGCTAAACTCTAATGAATTTTAAAAAGAAAAGGTAAATGGAGGTAAAAATACAGTAGTAACATAGGAATTATTTTATTTTAGAAGTCTCATTCTGCTAATTAAATCTTTTACCAAGCATTTTCTAATACCAATTTTCATCGTTTATATTCCCTGCACAAATTTAATATTCCAGAAACAAAACTCATACCAACAACAAGAAAATACTAATGTTAGGATTAGTATTCTGAGGTAATGCAACATAATCCCCTGTGAAAATACCTAATATTTTAGATGAAATAAATAGGCCTGATAATAATAATATCAAACAGCAATATATGAATTCTGAAATTACTTCCTCAAAGTCTCATAGAGGTCTGAATTTTTTCCCCATGTCTAACACAGGAGCTATGAAATGTCTCTGTGTTCTCTTACTTTAACTTGTAAACCGCTACTAGTACTTATGAGAGTGTGTATTTTTATATTATAGCATTTTTAATTCTGATTTTAAATCAGAAACTTTACTCTTTTTTGGGGGGATGCTTCAAATCTGTGGTACTTTGAGATCCTTTCATTGGAATCACAGTGCACTGCAGACGCAGCATAAAGATGAGATTTGGAATATCACAGACTGACCACATAATAATGAAGCTCATGAAACAAGAAATGGGAAGGCTTTTGAGAACCTGGAGGATGTGTTCTGGAACACTCGTTGCAGAGAACCAGGCTTTCCAGTGGAAATTAAGGCATATTTGGAACAATAACTCTAGGCACCTGAGCACATACATTTTTACTGTTCAAAGCCCTCACATTTCAACAAAAAAGCCTCAGAGAAAAAGACTTAATCTTATTAAAAGTGACCAGAGTGGCTACATGTGTCAGTGTGAACTACATTGAATTCACTGGTGGATTGTCAAAACAGAGCTAAGAAATTTTTTTCCGTGATAATTTTCTAATCAGAAGTGCTGTGCTTGCACAAATGAAAAATTCTGTAGGAAACATATTTAATAGGAAAAAAAAAAATTAGTTCCCTAGATACAATGCTTCTGTTAATCTCTATCCACATTAAAATGACAGAAGTCATGCAGAGGAGAGGAGAAACAGAAAGAAGCAAGGGGAAGAGCAGTGTGCCAGAACCAAGTTTCCTGGGTTTCCAGTGCCCCTTATCTTTCTGCTTCCTTGCCTGTCTCCCCTCTCCAGCTTTGCAAAATTCAAAATGGGACAGGGGTTTCCAGACAGCCAGCTAAGATGCCATAAACAAATTCTATTGTTTGCTCTCCTAAAACTTGGACTCTCCAAGAAGCTTCTGGCCACCCACTCACATACACAAGTACACATGTTAGAGGCACTTTTTTTCCCCTTATGTTTCATTCTGATTCATCACTTAAGCTATTTTAAAGCCTTGACTATTTTTCCATAGGAAAAGATGTCTAATTCCCAGCCAGTTTAAGGTAGAAAGCTGCCAGCTCTTCTGCAGTTGAGTGCCAGATTTAGGAAATACAGCCAGTATGTGAAATTCAGCAGCATCGGAGGCATTTCAGAGGGCTGTGCAGCATCTCCTGCTTTGTAAGACACTGGAGGCCCAGAGCTCCCTGAATCCCACTGCTACCCTCAGTTCAACAGCAGCTGGTGTCAGACTGCATCACAGAGCAAACAAGCAGGATGGGAGAGAGGAGCAAGCCAAGGAAGAAGTGGTAGGGTCTGGTAGCCATGACATGAAACAATTAGCTTTCACTGACTGGAGTCAGCTGGTGCATCAGTGCACCCCACAGACCTAGGTGCACAAGACAGACCCACCAAATTCCACACGTCTTTCACAAGAGGCACTTAAGGTATCTAAAGGAGCTCTGTGTCTCACACACGACATGGCCTATCTGTAATTGCACTCCTACTATTTTATTCAACACTGACACACAAATAAAAGGTAGGAATGATGCCACACATTCTTCTTTATAATTACCTGGAAATCAAAACATTGGGGTAGGACTAAGCTGTCCTCCAAACACATCTAAGTGTTGGATTAGTTGGTAAAATGAGAATCACACTTTCAATAACTATGGAGCATGTGTGAACAAGTGGATACATTCCCATGGCTTTGAAGGATGGAGGTTTTACCACTTCCTTTTACTCTGTAATTTCATATTTTAAACATGAGAAAAATAAACCCTAAATACAAAGCATTTGCTTTTAAGCAAATCCTGCCTTATTTTAATGGCTTATGGTCAACATTATCACATAACACACTGACATTTACGGTGGGAGGGTGAGGAGAACAACTCCCCCTGCAACTCTGGTAAGCACCCAGGTTATCAGTAATTATTCACCTATTTAACATCATTTATTTTACTGACCAACTGCTCCAGTGGAAGAAAACTAGACACAATTTACTGCCATTAAGATACTTGTAAATTTCCGCAGGATTACACAGAACGAAAGAGAGCATACAAATATAATACATATCACAAATTTGGTATCTTATGTGCATTGCAGTTCAGTCCTGAAGATAAGTGTATTCAGGAATACACTGGTCCTCCTTAGATCTAAAAGACCAATCCTTTGCTTGGTTATTCCAATTACACACCCATGTACCTTCACTGAAAGCAACTGAATTACAGCAAAGTACCAAGGGAATTTAAAAGAGAAAACATGATGAGAATGGGTATTTGAGAGCCTCAAGCAAACTGAAAATCAACTCCTTCATGGTATATATTGGCCTAACTCCACTGTGATTAGTGTAGACAATTTACACCAGCTGCCAATCTGGTCCTTGAAAATTAAGGACAGAAACCTAAACATATTCTGGAAATCTTGGCATTGTCAGGCTAAATATGTACACATGCCTGATTCTTTTCTCTTGTCCAGTAGAGGATGCAGCTTGTTAAGACTTTTTCCAGCAAAAATATATATGTTTAATTTATGTGATTAATTTCTGTGTTAATGAAGGTTGAAGGACCGAGAAGGCTGAATGCATCTATTTATCTGGGGGCCAGATAAAGATTGCTGCTCAACTAGCCAGCCCGACCCTAATATGGAAAGCCTCAGCCTTATTCATGGTGAGAGGACAATTAAATTTTTATGCTCATTTAATCCTATGCCTTTTCAGAGCAAAGGCTGACAATTGTGCCCAGTTTTTCCAAATGTTTGCTGTTACATAACCTTGACGAACCCACCAAACTCAATTTGTGCAGGGCCTGTTGACAAAAATCCAATCACAACAATATTCTGACACCCTCTGGGGTTAAACCCTGGATTTAAGGGTTACAGGAAAAGAAAAAAACAGCACTCTGAACTAGTACTTTATTACTTCCCACCTGCAGCAAGCAAATTCGTATTACTATGTATATCAAGTCAGCAAAGTGCTTCTATATGAAAGGAAATGCTTTAAAAAGCCTTTCTGCTTCTGAAGAGCTATCTGTAGGATAGACAACGTTTTGCTCTGATACTCAAAAATTGATTCTTTCAACAACTTAAATAATTTTAATTTTTTTTCCTTTTTCTGTTCCAATCTAGCCGCCTGATCACTTCCTTTAAGAGAGATTCATTTAGAGGAGCTGTATTTTATTATTATTATCATCTATGCTTTTGCGGTTTAGTGCAGTCAGTTTAATCTTATTTCTGTTACGTTCTTCAAGAGAGATTCATTTAAGTGTGACCTAGTCTATTATTTTAGGTGCCTCTTGCATCTCTATTGGGCATTTAAGAGTTGTAGAACTCTCTAATTTATTTAAGCAGGGCACTTTAAAGCAATATCTAAGTAATTTTCTTTGAATTTAAGGAGCCTTTCTATGTTTTCAAAATGCTTGAAGTTCCTCTGCTCTTCTAAGGACTGCAAATATTTGAACAACAACAAAAAAATGTTAGAAAAGCAAGTTCAAGACAGATATGGAGGTAGAGAGACAAGACAAATGAGTGCAGGTGGATATTTTTCTACGTAGAAAACTGCCAAGAATAGCCACACCAATGTTTTGGTCAGCAGAGTAAAAACTGGTTGTTCCCTCAAAATACCCATTTTGTGATGTATTTTTCTTAAAAACATGATTTTCGAACTGCTTTCACATAGCTCTTTGTAGTAAGTTGTAAAAAATAAATTAGCATAAGGAAATACTTCCAAGTAGCTTTTACAAACACCACAATAAATGTTTTCTCTATGAAACACCACTAGAGATGACACGGATTTTATCAGCTAGAAAGTGGACTCCAAGGAAGCAGAATTCACAGTTCTGTAGAGGGAATACTGGTAAAATAAGGCACACAAGTCTGATCACATGTCCACCCATGTCAGGGAGATTCACACTGACTGGGCTTCAGTGTGAACACTGTGATTCTGCAGTCCTTTCCCCTGCAAACCTCTCTCCCTATAGCTCTCTACATAGGAAAACACAGGGCTGTGATGAACTAACCTAGGAAGCTATTTCAGCAAAACTAAAAAATGAAATGAGAAGATAAAGAGCAGTTTCCTAAAGTAAGTAAGTAAATAAATGAAGAACATTCATAGAAAGACCATGGGGAACAAGTGACACAGCCTGAGGGAGGGAAGCAGGAAAGCCAGCAAAGAAACAGCACTCTCCCGCTGGCAGGGAAGGGAAGGTAAATCCGTGTTGCACAAGGCAACACATGAAGCTCAGTCCAGATCCTCACGCTCTTCTCCTCCTCACGACCAGCTAGCACAGCTGGAGCACCAGACCAGCTTCCACTGCCTATAGCTTTAATACTTATTTTTGATACTGTTGTCTGCCATCAGCTTGCCCCAAGGCAGATGTAGTGCCCGTGACTGGCTGTTTTGCACTTCTCAGTGAGGGCAGTAAGAACTGCCTAGGCAAACCAAGAACAAGGACCTAAGTAATTTTGGGTAATAAACTTAATGAAGATTGCCCTACCACTTTCTTTCCTTTCCCATTAGCCAGTGGGCATTTGTCAACTTTCAACTGCGCAGGACATGGCTTGGCTTTTTTCTCAGTTTCTTGTAATTTATTATACATGATGAAAGATGAACAAATACATAGTTTGATTTTACTTTTGGATGGGGAATCCTAAGAGTGACAGCTCCCAGGACACCAAACACACCAGCTGTTCTTTTATTTTCCTGTTCTTCACAGTAATGACAGTCTCACCTCGTGTTGCCAAGCCTCTTTGGAAAACATTTTAAAAATAAATGTAGCACACACGAAAACATGCCAGAACAGCCTCCTTCACAACAAAGATTCTTCAAGAACAGAAGACGAAAGGGCCAGTGAGTAGTTGGGCTTCACTCTGGCAAACCAGAAAACTCACTAAAAATTACAGTGTTTGGCAAGCAAAAAAAAAAATTATTCTCCCCTCCCCAACTAATAGATCCTGATTAATTTCCTGGACGTAAAACCAAACAAATCTGAATTAGTCTAAAGATACCAGTTCTAGCCAGAGAAGAAGATTAACCATGGTCAGAGTAGCCACCCACAGGACCTATTCAAGAAGATTAAATGTTGGAACATGTCAGCAAGGGAAGCAGTAGACTCATCTCTGATTTTACAGGTCAAAACATCATGCTCAATGTTTTGACTAAAAGAGAAGTTATTGGTCCCAAACCAGATCTTTTGCAAGCATTTATAAGGAATGTTAAATTAGGTGGTCTTGATCTCTTCTTTGAAAGCCATTTCTCTCCACATCTGTGAATGAAAGACTTTGGAACATAAATTTTAGTGTCCTCCTTTTCAGCCAGTTCCTGGGAATTCATCCGTAATAGACAATCTATTATATTCACAGTTTAAATGTTCTAGTGCACGAAAGTCCTTTTTGGCCAAAGTTCACCTAATCAGGGTTTTTGAGTTCTTTTCTCATAAACAAACCCCTCCAGATCTTTGCCATGTTTTGAGGCACTGCTTCAAATTTGCTTAAATATTTTGTGGTCCTCCTGAATAGTTTTCTGTTTCCTCAAAACAGAATAAGCCAGCCAAGCTCTCTGCAGAGCTCTTCAAGAAAGCAGTATTTCTACCCACTGATAGGTCAACACAGACACTTCCATCAAACATATAGCCAACATATTTTGTCTCCCTTACTTATACAGCATTATTTCTACATAAGTATTCTCAATCCCACGTATAACTATCTAGCAAGTGTTTTCCCCTAACTCTTCTCTATTCTCTACAGTTTCCTCTCATTTTACTGCTTTGATTACAGTTGATGGAATCACAAACATCTGTAAAAAGTAAAATAAAGGAGCTTGTTGTCTTGTTTGCTTGTTTGTAACACTGAAATGATGTGAGAATGCAGAGCCTCAAACCTGTCTTGGCAGGTAAGTCAATGAGAATGAAGTCTCAGGAATTTTCAATTGCACTGGAAAAGCCTTGGCTTGGCCTAGGAATAACACTGTGGTTGGTCTCAGGAGACATGAATGGGTTAAGTTTATAAAGCACTTAATTTTCCAGCCACAGCTATGGTACCTTGGGTAATTACTGCAGCTTAAGCTAGACCACACCTTAGATAAACCTGTAATGCTAGTGTTTTCTGCAAACATTTTCTTTACTGCAAGCTGTGGCTTGCCTCTCAGATATATTTGCTCTCCATTCCCAACTTAGTTTTTCCTTAGCTAGTTTGTACTCAGTTGAACCAACAAATCAGAATTTGTTGATTTAGTTCCATACCTCTTGAGTCTTTGCGTGACACAACCATACCAGCTATGCGGTAACAGCTGCCATGGGGGCCTGGTGATTGGCTTTTTGTGCCATATGGAAAAGACTGGGGATGAAAGAGAAGGAGGAAATAGTTCCAAAGACAAACATTTCGTTTTTCTTAAAGGTGAAAGACCACCTTGATTATAGTTAGTGCTATCAGTTTTGGGGATAAATGCACATATTCCCAGGTCTCCAGTGACCGTTTTCAGCAAACTTCAGAAATGCTGGTGTTAATTTTTCATCAGACTTCATGTAAAGAAAACATCTCTGGATATGGATAGCTGAGGGCTCTGCAAAAAGCAGTAACTGTGGAGATTTTCAGTGACCTGTTTGCCTCTGGTCTCTGCCATCACTCGTGGCAGAGCTGCAGCACCCAGGAGCACTCCCCACGCAGGGCAATCTTCAGACAAGCCGAGATCTGCTGGACCTGTCCCCACCAACCTAGCTCAGTCCAGAGGAAATATCTTGAGGATGATGTACAGAATCACCCCACAACTCCTGCCAGAGGGAGGAGCAGTGGCAGGTGAAAGGCTCTTTCCCTCCCAGACGTGGAAAAAGATCTCTGTCCACAGCACCAGGCTTTCTACAGGTTGATGATAGATGCACTGCACAATATTAATTGCAACAGCAATCACTAATCTGATAACTTGAGCTTTCTGAGTACATTCCAGCAAAGCAAAACAAGGTAATCCTCATGCTACCTGACATTTGCCCTCAGAAACAAGCCTTTATGAGAAACAAAAGGGTATATTTAAAAGCTAAGGAAAAAAAGAAGATTAAAGGATAACATTTTTTAAAACACCTAGTATTTCACCTAATATTTCACCGAAAGAAAGCAATCACTGTCTTCAGTTAAAGCAGAATTTGGCTAATGCTGACCACACTAGGACATCACAGCTTGGATACAAATGATTAAAAGGCCAAATAATCCAAATTAATTTTTTTAAAATAACAATCATATCACTTTAGTTTATTAAATTTCACATTTGAAAATAAGATTAATAGCTTAAGGTTCTCGTGTTTGAAAATAATTCACACCCAGTAAGTCTTCACCTAGTAAAGATGCTGATTTATAAATAAAGAAAAGATCACCATAGTTATGATCTAAATATTCCCATGAGTCAAAAGATTAATGACATTTATGTTCTAGAACTTGACATCTGGACCTAAAAAGCCAAATCTAATCTTCAAAAATTCTGAACTTTCAAAGTAAAAAATTGACATAGAAGTTAGTTAAACCTCAACGTGCTAAAGGCAGAACAAGAATTGTGTGTGTTTGTGGATAACAGTCTGAGCTTGTAGAGAATTCATGCTTCTGTTGCCCAAAATGCAGACACCTTCCTGGGTGACTTGTACGCAGGGACTTGCCATTTGATTTTAAGATGCACGCAGCTTGACATGTGGCATTAAGTGCAATAAGCATGACAAGGAGAATAAATAACAACTTTAACAGCAGGAACTAACTATATACTAGCACAGAATTAGTACACTGATATTGTAAATACGAGGTGCAAATAAGACAATACATCTCAGTTAAGCTGCAGATTATTTGACACTTTGGGGAACCGCGATGATACATCTTTGCTATTGGATCCTGTGTTCACTGATTTATGTCCCTTAAGACTACTATTAGCATGTCAATGTCCTGAACATCTTCCCTAACATCGTGATGCTAAAAAAAGCAAAAAAAAATTGCTTCAGAAATGGTAGCAGTGGTGAGAGAGAGGGGTTACTTCCAAACATCTTATTTTCTACAAGAACTAAACCTGCCTTCAGCAGCTTTCCTGGCAACCCTTAGTCCCCATTTCAGAAACAATTCCTTCATTTAAAAAGAATATCACTAAAGGGCAAGAAATTGGAACAATATGCTACCAGAAATGGGATTCACTCTTTCAGTGGGACCACAGACTTGGCTCCTAGTCCTGGCAGGTTGTGGGAAGCTGAGATTTAAAGCAGCGATGTTTTCACTTCTACAATAGCTATTCTAAGCTGCTTACAGACAGCTTAAACAAACGAATCCTGAAACTTCCTCACTTAGGCTGCAGCAAGCAAGGCACATGATTCTGCAGGTGGAGGAATTTGAAAAGCATACTAATACTTCTCCAAAGTTCTCAAACATTCTAAACCCACGTTCTCTTTCAACATGCAGGGAGCAATACAAGTTTTTCAGCACAGATTAAAGATGAAGATCACACAGCCAGTTAGTGAATCCTAACTAATCCAAAACCTCATAAGGGACTCACACTGCCCTTTACTCCTAGGCACATAAGTCTCCAAATTCTCAAATGCAGACTCAACAAACATGAAAAACACTGCTTCACTGCATTGTTTGAATTCTTCCCAGTTTCACTGATCTTGCATAGTACTTTGAAGTAAGGCTAGTTATTTTATATGCGAACTACTTATTAAATTATCATCATTTCAGAAGAAGATTATCCATATGAAGGATAATTCTGAACCCCAGTACATTCATGTATAATACATACACACCGTGTTCTTGATTGAGAGAATTAACATTTACATGGCCTAAAATTCAATGGAAATAAAACCAGATAACCCAGAAGCTTTGTGCTGATTCTAAGTCTAAGCAATATCACCTGAGTCCTGGCAAAGATTCTCCTATTAGTAATTGCTAAGCAAAGTAGTTACTTCAATTGAAGTTACACAGAATTTGAACTCATCAAGAAGCTCAAGATCTGCTTTTTATGATGACATCAGAAAAGCCTCCGGAGAGTCTTCTGCAAATGTTTTATTTTCATCTCTTGCATACAATATTAACTAGTCAATAGAAGATGACTGCATGAACATACTTGGAAATATTGCAACATGCTCCATTTCCATAAGTATGAATTAATATATTCTTGAGAAGAATTCTTCATCTATTGTATGCAGACATTCCGCAACATGCATTCCTTTCCCTCTGCAGCTAGATAGGTATAAGGGAGCAATACAAGTAACAAATCTGTTCCTTAGGTTAAAATAACTTGGCATAGATTCCAATCCTCTCTCCAACAAGTAAACAACACAGTTGAAACAGATTTCATAAGCAATAAGAAACACAATAAAGGAGTTTTTCTGGGGCTAAACTCAAATTGTTGTAATTACTGACAGCAAGAGAAAGTAATTTTGTAGTAGAATGGATACAGCAACATGAGGTGCTAAATTGCATTTTGAGTTTCATCAGTGACCACTGTAATGAAGATGGATCTTACTGATAAAATAATTCCTTCTACCAGCAATCTGATTCCACCACACCGTTAACTCATGCTTATCCAGGTGTAGGTGTTCTCTGGATACAAGCTGTTCTAATACACAAACATGGACAAATTCTTAAGACTGTACTCAAACCAGTGATCAGTAAAGGGACAACTTCATTTGTTCTTAAGTACACTTAAATTAAAGCCTTTTAAACACAAATTTTAACAGCTCCAATTGTATTTTCCTCTGTCAGTTTTGGAAGTAAACTAATACTTTCAAATGACAGATGGCTCAAAGTACTATCTACTAGCGCCCTCACTAATGTCTGGGTTTGTTCCTGCAGTACCAACAATGAGCTCCACCCAGCCAGTAGCACCAAAGCAGTGGGGAGGACAACTGGAAGTTTTCAGTCTTTTATATTCACAGTAAAACAGCCTTTCAACAGAAAAGTTTATAGGTTCCTACAGAGCCAACAGTTCAGGCTGTAGCAGGTGTACCATGGGGAAACCTTTCTCATCACAAAAATGGCACGGAGAAAGCACCATTTTGTCAAGAGGAAGCATATACAGGAACAAAACCTTTTCCTCCCTTGATGGTGCCCATGCAGCTCCAGTTTGAAGTAGAAATGTCACCTCGAACAAATGAGGAGTACACTCAGTTGTTTCTCCAAAACTTGAAGACAAGCAGGAAATGTCAAGTCTTGCCAAAATTTTATCTGCACAGCCCTTTCTCCTGGATCAGACGGGCTAAATTTGAAGACAACGCAGAAGGGATTGGCCCCATCTCAAAGATGCATGTAAGGAACATTCAACGATTCAAAGGACCCAACGGCCTGCATCCAGTGCAATTTCCCAAGATCTCGTGTTGAAGAACTGAAGCTCTTCAAAAGACTTTCTACTCACATACTCAATCTGCTCTTGACCAAAAAAATCAAGCTTACATTGGATAATTGTTCACCTCCAACATGTCCCAGAACTTCAGGTGAATAGACCAGCCCTTTGCAGGGAAGGGTAACAGGGAAAACTCTCGTCTTTAAAACTTCCATAGATAATACAAATCTGCATTTTGGCCTTTAGCTGGATGCATTCCTTGGAAGTCTCCAAAACACACACCACATATGCAGAGCTCGTAACTGCCCTAACAAGAAACTGTGGACACACCATTATGTCAAAACTGCTGGAGCTCCACATTTCTTTAATCCTCAGATAAAAATTCTCTGTTTAAAACTGTTACCAGTCACTGCAAGGAATAACATCAGGATTTCTCTATGGCATACAGCATAGTGGACTCTAGTCACATTCACCATGCAGTCTGAGGGTATTAACTTCATCAGTCTGCTCCTACTGATGCCTTTGCATTCTCAAAGGCTGGAGATGAAGTCATTGTTGGTGAATCAAGGAGCTTCCTTTGAATTTCCACATGCTAAAAGGAGGAAAATCAATCTCAAATTCAATGCTCTCTCCCCCGCCTCCTTCCAAATGGAAAAAACTGCTCCTGAAGGTCACGGCGGTACTACCCTTCGAATCTTACAAGAAAGACATTAGAGCAGAACACGATCTTGTGCTCCATCATTACTGGGGGATATTGGAAAGAGGACAAAGGAACGAGCACACATAAGTGGGGAGTGGGCTCTTTTCTTGTACTGGTCGCATTCAACTTGTTTGTCCAAGAAAAAAAAAAAAGGAGTGGAACAAGACATGCATGCCTGATGCTGTTAGTGCTTAATACACTGGAAAAATTGTTTAGGAACAGTTCATCCTTAAAATTACTCTGAAAAACCATCAGTCATTGAGATCTTATTTTATCTGTTGCATATATGCTTCTTGTAGTCCACCATAATTATATATACTTCTTTCCCCTGCATTTTTAGCTTGATTTTCATGTGTTTTGATGTGGAACAACTCCCTGAACTTTCCCCTCCTTTCCTGGTCCTGCTGGTCAGTGATAGTGCATGTATCTAGTGCTGCTGTTATCTTGGGACTATCAGCTGTGTGAAAGATCTTTCCATAAGAAGCAGAAAACCTCTGCCAGTATAGATATTGAGCTTCTGGCTCAATCCTGTTCACCACTACGTGTCCTGTCCACTTAACAGGCTCAATTCCCTAATAGCCCCAAACTGAGGAGGGTAGCAGTAGTAGAAAACAGTTTGCCCAATGACAGTACATCACAGGTATTTCACCAGATTTGCTATGGGCACTACATGAATTAATACATTATATATTCCTTCAGTTGAGAAGGCAGAGAAAATGTGCAGTCTAATTAGTAAATGCATTGTATATCTCATCTTTCAGCTGTCAGACTGCCGTGGGGGATATCCTTTCTCTTTTTTTTCTTTTTGAGAAAGGTGTGTCTAGGGTTTTAAGTATACTTGAAACACTGAAGAGATATTCAAATAAAGGAGTCTATCACAAGCACTCACATTTTCTTATGACCAAAAAATCAAATTTTAAAAACTAGTTTTTAAATATTTCAAAGTTTCTACTTTTTATGCATTCTGATGACTCCAGAATAAAAGTGGTACATGAAGAAGCCAAAAAATTTTGGTGCTGATGAACATTTTAAATAACTCAGTCTTGTGTACCAAGGAACATCAGCCAGGAGTGGAACAGGATCATGAGCTCCAGTCTACTGTGGGCAGATGCAATGCAGTGCCATCACAGCAACATCACCTCTTTGATGTGCTTTGAGTGCATCTCACTTTGATAGTAATAAATCTTCCAATTTCCAGTCTAAATTTATTCATGGACAGTGTTTCAAAAAGAAATGCAATAAAGTATTGTGCTGTGACTTACACCTTTTGTATTACTTAGATTACAGAAACAATGAAAAATGTCATAAATGTCATCCGGATTTATTTTGGTGTGCTGCTGAATGACATTCAATAGTTGACTCGTCTAATTTAAGTCTGAAGCGACTGTTAATTCCTGTCTAGATTGCAGCTTAACAGGAGACAAAGTTCATTCCACTTTGGTTTTCTGCAAAATTTAAATCAAGGAAAATGCTTAGCATTTTGCTATTATTCTTATTCTGTGAGCAACTTAGCACCAGAGATCACATGTCATCACATGTGGGCTCATGTATAAAAATGTGAGTAGGCTCTGAGAAGCTCTAGGCTGACAATGGCCAACCTTTGTCTGTGCACAAGGTCAATTCAGCTCCAAGATGCTTATTCCTACTTTGCAAATCTGACCCCTCTCTAATAGGAGTGGGCCACAATGCTACAGAAACTGCACAGGGGCTTCTTTTGCAAGGAGAAAACTGGAAATTACTCTATCTGCTTTTTAGTGAGGCCAATCCCCAGCTTCTGCATGGCTTCAAATACAAAGGAAATCCTCAGTGCAAGGAATGGGAGGGAGCTACCCTAACGCAGAAGAGTCTGCTACCTGAGTCCCAGCAGGGTGTGCAGCTGCCCTGGATCACTCTGTAGTCAAATTGACATAATGTACCATCTTGTGAGCTCCCTTCAGCAGCTGAGGCCTGGTGCAGCTTGGAGGTTGTGTGCACTGGAGCTGGCCGGGTTTTTGTGAATAGAGAAACCACCCCTAAAGCCCCCACATACAACAGTGCTCAACACAAATGCTTCCCTGAAGTCCCTGGCAGAGACTGCACCAGCTCCAGCAGTCAAAAACTCCAGAAAAAAAATACAAATTGTCATGGGTATGTCACAATACCTTGCAACACACCCACTAGGGATTATGAGTTAAAAGGTAACTGCTTTAAAGCAATATTGCCCTTGTGATATCCCACTTCAAGAACACTGACATGTGCTTAAGCATATACCCTACATATGTACAATACACATAACGAGAAAAAAAAACAGCATAGGTGGGAAAGACAGGCTGCAAACAGCAGAGTACTTTGTTTCCCTAGCAGAAAAAAGGCAGAAGATCCAGTGCAGACAAAATTCTGCAGGATCTGAAGGAAAAGTCAGGAGCACATGTCAAAAGCGTTAGGGAACATCAATGAATACAGAAGAACATATTGCAGAGTGTCAAATCACTCTCTTTCATTGATTACGGAGTTTGCCATTTCACAACTTCCAAGTTTTATCATTGAGACCAGTACCTAAGAAATTTAAATCAAAAAATGCCTCCAAATCCCAGGTAAATATCAATTTTGCTGAGTATGCTAAATTTAACAAGGTAAACTATCTTATTTTTCCTGTTTTGGGCAAAATAATTTTTGTTTAAATACTGAAACATACACTTCAGAGTCTCCTATGTAAAGTGCATCTTGAAGACAATTGCCAGAAGAGTCCTCCTAGCCTTTACTTGTCTTTTAGAGCCTTAAGAGAGCATACCTGAAGTTACACATCTCTTTCATTCTTTATAGTATCATTCATTGTAATGTTTATTCATGGGAATTTGTCCAGAGGTCTCAAGCACCTGCCTGCTCTCACCAACATCAGACGCAAGATCTCCAGCAGTGTTATGCAACCATGCAGCATGTCCAGATATCATTTGTGCAATATACAGCATGAGACCTCAGCTTGGCCAGGCAGAGTGGCAATACCATAGCATGAGCAATAAATTCCCAGCTGTGTGGGCTCTGGTCCACACCAGATGCAAGCAAATGCAAGTAAATTCAAATAGTCTAGGGATCAGTGCCTTTTCTAAGTAATAATTACTCTGCATCGCCACACATTGAACTTGTACCAGGCCACCTACCTGACAGCTTCAAGGACAGTTCTTATGCCCAGAGAAGAGTGCTCCTTGTTATACACCAGTTAAATGATATCAGAATGTGCAACCATGACTCCAAATGTGTCCTTTCAGTAAAGCTACATGGAGTAGGTGTATGCGAGGATGGTAGAAAGGACATAATGCTTTGCTTCCTCAAAATTGCATCATCTAAATTATTTAATATGAGAATGCAAAATGGAAATATTTCACACATTTTCCCCTGAAAATTCAAGAGGGAAGCTATCAGCTGTGTCTGATACCCTACTTCTTGTCACCCATATTTCTCAAGGTAAGAAACTTCACTGTATGGGAGAAGCAACTTTTTCTACCAGCTCTTCTACAATTGCTTGGCAGCTAATTATTTTGTCTACTCTGCCTGTGCATGTGGGCTCCAATTTGTACCGTAAGCCAGCACAAAGAAACTACAAACAGAACTTTTTTTCACTCACCCAGGTACAGGACTCTTGTCATTTGTTACCCTCTAAATTATCTACAATTATTTTGTTTAGCAGGCTAATATAGGAACTCTGTTTAATATAACAGAAAGAACAATTTAACTGGGTTGTGCTTTGTATCGCATATTAGCAATCAGCACATTAATAAGTCTGGAAGATTGATATCAGTTTGAAAGGCAAAACCTACACAAAACAATTAATTAAGAAAGTTAAAACAAATGAACTGCTCAGGATGGAATCGGATCCATGAGACAAGCTGGTAAAAGCCCAGAAGGAAATACTCTAATTGAAAACGGCAGTAGAAGGCACACAGTACAGTTAAACATTATCTTATCAGAAAATTAGCAAAATGTAATTTTTTTATTGGATTTTTACAGATGTTATTTTTAACCACATCAAAAAGACCCACCTCATGGCTATTGGCACAAATTGTCATAATTACTATAATTTGAAGTCTGAGCTGTGGAGTGACTGCTCAGATAACTATCTCGTCCTCCTTATGCTGTATTAGGAAAGCAGCCAGGAGACATATCCTCTCATGTCTTTTTGTACTAGGTTTGGACTTCATTTGTGTCTATTATCCAATCTCATTCTTGACAATACTAAAGAATAAATTCTTTTCCCCTACCTGAAACACTGGAGAAAATCAGGAGGTTAACATTAAGAGAGGTAAAGTTGACTTTAATTAACATACCAATTACCTCCCATTTGCAAGCAAATTGTTTTATTTCCTTCCATATGCTCCCTGGGGAAGTCTATCTTTTTTTTCTCTACACGGTCATTGACTTTGGGAGGGAGAATCAAGCTCTAAGCCCCCAAAAGAGAAGAGAACCAGAAGAGAAATTGTTAGCATTGTAGACCATGTCCCAGGAACCCCATGCTGTGGGGTTACCAGCATTTTCTAGCCTTGAAAATTGGTGTGAAAGTGCTTTACAGACTGTGAACTGCACAATACTGGGAAATTAGCTATCTATTTTGATTAGTTTTTCTAATAACTCAAATCTCTGAAACACACACATATTAAAGAATGTTTCCTTCCTTGAAATGAATGTTTGGAGAAGTTAAAATGAAGGGGGGCGGGGGTGAAAACACCCCACAAATGGGATAATTATTCCTTATGCAACAACTGTAAAGCATTTTGATAATATGCAGCTGAAATGTACTTTGAACTGTGGTTGCACTAGCTCCCACGAAAGCTAAGAAAGGTTAGAAGTTATCAGAATTTCGATGAAGGACTTTCCAAGGAAAATCTTAAGCATTTTAAGAACTGGTGCTAGTAAATCAGTGACGCTCTTCCTCTAAGTCAGCAACAGGATGATTTCTGCCCCACAGTAGTGCAGTGCCCTTCTGCAGAGCTGCTGTTCTTAGAAACAAATAACACAGATCCTGGGTCCTATGCACTTGGTAACCTGTAAAGATCCTACAGTATCCTTTCTTCTGGACTAGAGTTCTTCCTCTGAGAATTAGAAACAAGAATCAAGGTGAGCAATGCTGGTATAGCTACAAATATGAAGGTATAACACATGCCACAGCATTTAGCCTGAGATGCCTTGTGCTCTGTCCTGCCTGGCCTCCAACTGCCCCAACATGAGGGAATTCTCTGCAATGTCCTGCAAGAGACCTGCTTGCCCTGCCCTAGAGCCTCTCAACAGTACTTAATCTTCCCAGGAAAATCAGTAAATAGATGGGTATTGTTCCTACTTTATTCATAGGTACACTCTGTCATAGAGAGAATAGATAAAATCCTGGAACTCTCTGTAGAAGTGAATCCTGACAACTGGAATGTTCTGATTACTCATGAATCTTACGGTATGAATAAACAAAACCACAAAATTGCAAATCACAACGGACGCACTAGTCCTGAGTCCCTTCACACTGCCCTATTGTAGGCAAAAGAATACAGAAGGTGAAAGCAGGACACAGTACACAGCCCAGCAAGGCTACCCAGGTGTAATTCTATAACTTTACCACACTGTGAAAACTATATGGGGTTATATGTTCAGTAGACCTAATATCCAGGAGGTCTTGCCAACATCCCACAGGTGTGCACAGGAGTGCAGTACGTGAAAGGAAAGCAATTATGTGGGTGGGTACACAAACAAAACGGTGCTTCTAAATCCTAGATGAATTCATTCCACACATCTGCATCCATTTCACATTGAGGAATTAGATAAAGGGGAAGAGGAAGGGGAAAAAACGTCTCTTTTAAAGATACCTGAGCATTAATGCTGCTCTTTGGCTGGCTCTGTCCTCAAGCATGTCACCCTTCCTTAAGACCTACTTCAGGCGACCCCTCTGTAAATGGGCACTGACAGACCCAACCCAGGCATCCTGGGATCAATACACAAGTTTTTGTTGACTTCAGCTACACCTCCTATGCAGGCTGTGCTTCCAGACTGGAAGGAGGGAGCTGCAAGTAGGGAAAAAGTGAGAGAGAGGCATCTTCCCCTCCACCCAGTTTAATTGACAGGAGGGATTTTCTTGGGGATTTTAACTTGAAAACCAAACAATAAGCTACAATCCAGTCATTGTTCTGGTCACTTTACTCACATGTTACAGACCTTTATTTTTTTCTGTGTCTGGTTTTGTCCTCTCAGTTTACACTTGTAGAGGTAGGGACCTGGCTATGCATCTGTGTTTTTGGAGTGTTTCCACAACACAAAAGAGGTTATACTACAAGCAGACTAAGTGTGACAAAGTGACATTATACCAGGCCAGCAAGGAGGGTAATAAAAGTTGAAGCGAGGTCTCTTGGGTCTCAGAGAACACAAACTGTAGAGTCAGTTGGACTTTGTGTGTGGAGAAGGAGGGGAAAAACAGAAGTTGTATCTGTGTATCACACTACTCTCTGCAAAATATAAGCTTAGAGATAAATAAATATCAAGCAACAAGTGATTGCTGCATTAAACCTGATGGATCAGGAACGCAGAATACAATCTCTTTAAGTGCAGAAAAATTGGTGCTGAGAAATTGGATTAACTTGTGCTGAGGAATATTTTAATCTTCCCTCTACCTTTCCAATTTCTTGTTGGTTTTCGAAGGCACACTTTACTTAGTGCAATTGCCCTTCCCTGTTTGCAAATAAAGTGCTGTATCCTGCAGTCCTTTCCCTGAATGATAGAATTTGGACCTTAAGCTGCAGTATATTGTTTCTACATGAAATTTTTACGTATAAGAAAGCTTAACCTTCAGTGATTATAGCTTAACCTCCTTGTAACTGTTAGATTTACTGATTGTTAATATTAAAGAAGAGCAAATAAATGTTATTAATAGATCAGATGCTGTTGCGATAGTAGAATCTAGGTATATAAATAGCTTTTTTTTTTTTAATCTCAGCATCTGGAATCAAGTTCAACATAAAACTTAAAAATATGAACTTGTGACTCACAATATTTCAGGAGAACCCTGAAGATAAAGCCTGAGTGGAATGTAAAAACTCATAATGCAAAGCAATATTTAGTGAAGGCATCCAGTTCACATGGGATGCATCACCTCCACATTTTTCTACTGCCCTCTCTTCTCCCTGCTCCAGTAACCCCACTTTTATTTCTTCAGCAACATCCCCATTTCTACCCTATTATGATTTGTTAAATGTGTCTCATGTCCCCTGCCTGCTGTACTCCAGCTGTCTTCTAGCATTACCCCTGCATTTTGCCTGCACAACACTTCAGATGCCCAAAGCAGACAATCTCTCAGTGGATCCATTCCTCTTTGTTCCCAGGACTGTCAAATGCAATTCATACCCAGCAGAGCTATTGTGCACCATGTATGACAAAGCCCAAAACACAACCATGCTTTCAGCTACCTGATCTCCACAGGTGCCAAGGAAAACAAAGTGTAGATGAGCTTCATTTTTTGTTCAAACCCAAAATTCTTAAAGTAGGTAGGAATTTCCATGGACTTAAGTCCTTAAAAAATTACTTGCCAATAAAGCTATTTGTATAAATACATATATATATATATCTGTATATAAACAACCCCCCAACCATGCTCCAAAACTCCGTCCTCATGGGCTGCTGAGAAAGAGCAACCCATTTTACAAGCTTAACTAACTCAAACCATCTGGGAGAAGGAAAGGACGGCTTTTAACTTTTTCTGGTTTTTCCTTTTGCACTTCATTTAGCCCTTTCTGCCCATGCCTGCTGCAGCCCAAGGTGTTCCCCTGTCCCAGGATTAAAAGAGATCTCTGCCGATTGCTCACACCTGCACCTCAGACCGGCTCCGTTCCGCTCTGTGCAATCAGCCGTGCCTCCGTAAGGCCATCAGCTCCCGGGCTGACAGGCAAACAGAGACCCACCTGATGGGTCACACCAGACACCTGCAAAGGGGCTGGAGCAGGAAGGAGAGGGGAGAGGGAGGAAGAGGTGGAATTACACAATTAAAAGACCAGGTTGGTGTTTTGAAGGGGAGGAGGACTACCTGCTACCCACAGGTACATAACAAACACCTGACTGTGAAACCAGCACTCCTATACAACACCCAGTGAAGCTTTTTGCTTGTTTAATACCCAGAGGAGTAGGTCCCATTGATAGAAAGCAATCTACTGCTTTCAAAACAAGAGGTCAAGTCTCCCAATAGCTACCATTTTGGGAATCTAAATTAAATTTGCCACAAAATCTCCATTACCAAAATGCAAAGAAAGACTGGTGAAGAACTACGCTACTGCTTTGTCATAGATGCACCACCCTGAATAAATTAAACCAATTGATTTTCCTTTGTTTCTATTATATCTGTGAAATGAGAATGTGAAACACTCCTATGGTTGGATTATGCCTGTGACAGACAATTGCTTATTACTGAATCTGGAGAGCACCCTAAAACATCCATTACTAAAAATGATCAGTAGGGTGTGTTTATGCTTCAGTGATTCCTTTTAACAAAAGAGCACACAAACCCCAAACTGTGTGCGATTGCTGTTGTCTCTAAGTTCGTATGTGCATAACAGCAGTGTTCCTGAGAACACAACTCTTATATGAGTGTCACTGCACAGGACCCAGCACCGATTCATCATTTGAGAAGAACAAAATTGTATTTAAAAAAAAAAAATGTAGACGAGAACATCTTTGGCAGAAGCAGGTGTTTGCTCCTACGTATTCCCTGCCTTAAAATTCATTTCAGATTAATTCACTGTAGGAAGGGGTCTTAATACTATTTTAAATCTTGTTTTGGAAACGGACAAAACTCAGGCCTCAGCTGATGTTGTTTACTTCTGGGGCATCCATTCATCAAAGGTAAGGATATGACCTCAGAACCAGTTTTAGCTCCAGCTTATGAACAGAGGTTTAAGTCAGCACTTAGAAAAGGGATGGCAGTAACCTTTGCCTCTTCAGGCAGCATTAAGCCCCAAGATCAATTCTTCCCTAATGTTACTCCTTGTTTCTAACTACTGCGGAAAGTGCAGAAACCTAACGTTGATACAAGAAAGAGAAGATATCATCTCCTTGCTTTGTAAAGGGACAGACAACAAAGCGCTGTGACCTTGAGCTACTGCAGGGCAGATCACAGGTACTGTCCTTTCCCGGGCACTCTGTACTTCAGGACTAAACAGACTTATTTTGCTCCCGCCACAGCATTTACCCTTGTAGCAACATCAGCATGGCCAGAGACCCCAGAATATTTGCAAGAACCACCTCAACATTTATATACCAAAGAGACAGACAGGATGTATTGAGGTGAGAATGTGTACAACGGAAACATAGATGCAACTGGCAAGGTCTGTGTGTATGCAGTGTCCCGCCCAGACCTTCACAGGTAGGATACCCGTGGAAGGAAGGCACTGAGGAAGTCAACGGTAATTGAATACCGTGGTTCCTTTGGATAGATTGCATCACACAGCCCTCACTAACATGCCAAGGGCTCTTTCCTCTCTTATCAGGAGCATTGCAGTACCAGTGATGCCAGATTGGAATGGCTCCCATCCAAGTACAGATTTGTTGACACTTCTCTACCTCTGAACAAGCACAAAGTGTATCCTAACTTTTCCTATGCTTAGCAACTCTTCCTTCTATGACCAGTAAGGAGCAGAAATTGTCAAAGCCTTTGGATGTATCTGTTGCACAACTACATTTAAAATCTCTGAATATCCAGCAGCATATTGACAGTCATCACTGAGTCTTGGATATTATTTTGCAGCTAAAATCAAAGTAAGAAACAATTAGCATCATCCCACTTTGTAAAAGAGTATTTTATCAGCTGAGTAGAATGCAGAGCATAATTATATGGCTATATCCAGAGATTACACACTGCGTCAAATGTCAAATCACGTCATGTTAACCACCAAGTTATCCTGAAATTGTTCAGCGGTAAGTGAGAAAGAATTTGGTCTCTCTCTGTGTGGTCTCTCTGCTGGGTGCATATTTTCCAGCTGTTATCCCCCTGACCTGCATACCTGCCGCAGACTCCTTCAAGCTTATCAATCAAGCTAGAGAACAGAAAGCCTCGCCTGACATCTGACCAGCTAACAGGAAGCGAGCAGTAACCCTCTGCTACCTAGTCCCTTTCTACTTATCCCCATCATGTAGGAAATGAACCAACACCTTGCAGAAGAATAATGAATGGAGCTGACGGATCAAGGTCAAACAGGCCTGACGAGTCCTTAAAAAAAAAAAAAAAAAAAAAACAACACTAACAAGAACTCCTTATTTACTCTTAAAGTCAACAGTCACTTACAAATGATTAATGTAGAATGGAAACTTCTTGTTATATCCCTAGTTTGAGAACCAGGAATAAGTAGTGAAATTCATGGAGGCTTTTTTCCATTACAAGCCCAGAAAAGACTAGATCACCTACTTGTGCCTTTGAAAGATCATGTCTATGGGGCAGGTAGCCTCTCTTGGAAAGCATTGACTTTTATTTGGGGAACATAATATTTTAAAGGAAAAAAGGACCAAAAGCAGTAGGTTTCCATGCTCTTCTACTTTACAAGTATTAAACCTATTCACACAAGGGGAAAATGGATGTAAAATATTATTAGATGGAAGCATAGAAAAGCATATTGAAGCGAGGTCTGTGGAAATTACAATAGCCACATATAAGACATTCCATCCCAAACTTCTGCAGAAGCACCAGTCCATGCATCTTCAGATGATCTCCCACTTGAGACCCAGGAATTTTGCTTGGCTTTCAACTTACAGGTGGCGTTTTTTTAATTTTCCGTTTTGAACAGTCAAATAGCTGTAAACAGCCCCAGCCAGAATTTAGTCTATTTAGTGCTGCCAAATTTTGAAAGTGTCCTTTTCTAATCTATTGGCACTTGAAGTTTTCCAATCAGTGGCCTACAAAACATCATGCATGAGTCCTCTTTCACAATCCCCAGTCTCAGAAGTGACACACAGGTATGAAAAACAAGATCAACATCACCTTCAATCAAGGATGTCCCAAGTTTTATTAACAAACATCAAAGAAACCAACTTTGTTTTAAGCCAATAAGAGGGAAATTGGGAAGGAAATTTAGGACTGGGTACATTGGTTTTTAAACCACTATGTACAACTCAATCTGTATCCCTTGAAGCAAAAAAAAAAACCAAACTCACCAAAAATAGAAGACTGCACCATGCTTGAAGCTTATCTTTTCCTTTAGCCTATATTCTCTCTTTTAGTGCAGGTGTTTACCACCATCTCTCTAAATCTGAGGAGAATGTGTTTCATATGAATCCTTTATACAATTTAATAGAAATTTACTATAACCACCAGATACGTATAAAAAAACAGAGGCCAAAAAGATTAAGAAGCTTAATTACACCACACCTGTGCAACATGAGGTGCTTAAGCAGTGACAGCAAAGAGATTCCTTTTCTCAGAAAAGATCAGATATGAGAAAGTACTGAAGCGTTAGCAGGGCCCACCTGTGTGTTAGTCTTAGACCACACTAATGTAAGTTTGCTTTTTTTATTATTTATTTATTTTGCACAGAATAGGGAATGAAGAGACTATAAAGGAAAACTCTAGGCACCCTTTCATAACTTCTAGTATAAAAATTCATTAGCATTCCACAAATAATGAACCTTTTAAACCCAAATGAATGCATTGGTTGAGTTGGCTTTCTGAGATTTCTGTCTCCTCCTCTCCTCATCCAACACTTCAAAGGAATGCCTCTCTTCTGTTAAAAGTCTGTGTCTTGTAAAAATTTACCACACCCAAGGATTTCCCCTCTTGGAATACACTATTCAAACTTGTAATTGGGGCATCTTATTTTTAGAAATTTCCAGAACAACCACAAGTGGAACGTGATTGATCAGAGAAGGAAGAGATGGATGTGTTTTGGTAATTGTACTTTCTCCTTCTCTATAAATCACAGAAATCCAATACAAAATAGTTCTTCCACAATCCAGAGAGAAAAGCCACACAGAGGCCCTGGTAACTCCTTTGTAGCCCAGCAAGATACAGCTCTGAGATGAAGAAACATGGACACAAACAGAGCTGCACTGGCATGTGAATAGGGCTGTGCAACTGGGCAAACAAAGGGGGCAGCTGGGCTCTCAAAGGTTGGCATTTGGTACCATCTTCTAACAGGAACAGCAGAAGGCATAACCCAAATTCAATGAGAGGTGGAATCAGGTCGACTTCAAAATGGGGATAGACTTTGAAATGGGATTTATATCCAAATACTCCTTGAGACAGCAACAACACACTTGATGATGCAGTGCAATGCTAAAATAAACAGTGCTGCATTTACTTGAGCCTCTTCACACTGAAGGCATAAAGGAAGCCATTGGCACATTTTGTCCATGCAAATGAAACTCAAATAAGGGTCTGGGGCAAATCTGGTAAATTAAACAGGCTAGGCCAAAAAGAAAAAAGGGGCAGGAAGCCTCCCAGGTATTTCTAAATTTACTTTTTCTTACTTTATTTCTACACAGATTCTCTTAAATCACTGTTACACAAACACAAAAAGAAAATAAATTCATAAATTCTGCTTCCTTTCCTTTTTTTAAGGCAGAAAATGTTGAGGGCTTTTTCAAACAAGTTTTAAAACTAGCATTAAAATATAGTTATATCTAAAAAAATAGGTAGGAATCTATACTACTGGCTTTTCCTTCTCTCAGTTTTACAGAATTAATAGACCAGAGAGACAAAGGAATATGAAGTCATCACAAGTAGGTTCTTTCTCTTGCCACTGTTCTACACCAGTATCTTACAGCCCAGAGTTATAATATCAGTGTTCTACAGTCATTTCAACTGGTAAAGCAGCAAAGCATGGGTTGATCCAGGCAAGCCGTGTCCTCAAGGCTCCCAGACACTGCAATAGTCAACAATGCATGGAATTATAACGTACCAAAGCAAGGGTGATTAATAAATTGGAATTCAAAGATTTTGAAGTAGGGATAGATCAAACATGGATTTCTGTTCACTGCACAAACAAGAGCAGTTCTCTTGTGCAAAGTACTACCTTATGGAAACTTAGTCCTTAACTGGGCAACACTCACTAAGTAGTACAAATATTTCCTACCCAGGGTCAGAGGTGACAGCATAAGAAAACTTTTATGTCAAGGCCATCTTTCCATACCATGCTCAGACAGATAGTCACTACCAATTTTTAGTGACATATTAAACCACCATAACAAAATGAAGGCTTTAATTTAGCTATTTCTGCTTAATGATCTCAGAGTTTTTCAAGAAACGGGAAAGTAAATTTAAATGAAATATTTTTTATTTGGGGGGGGATATTTAAGCATAAAAAGTTAAGATTGAAAATGGTATTCAATACATCAAAGTCAGACATGGTTGGAACATACTGAACAGGAGCTTAAATATTAGTGAAAAAATAGGTTCATCACATAATATACAAACATTATTTAACAGATGCTGGTATGAACTACAGTGAGGATATTTGGTGCTATATCTGTAAAGATCTGGTAGTCTCCCTCCCAGTTCCTACTCTGCTGCTATAACCAGAAGGGCCATTCAATGAAATCTAAATAAACTTCCCACTAGCATTTCCTCTTAGCCATTTTAGGAAACCGTAGATGGTCTCTGTTCTGCTGATAAAAATAACTCAATAAAAGGAGAAGAATTTGCAGTACCATTAGGTAGGAAATTTGCAAGCAGGTAATCAACGCTCTGCAGGGCCACAGAGGGACTGCTGCCTTCCAAATGCTGCACCTTCACATTCCAAGCAAAACGAGCCCCATCCAGTTCAATTCTGAAGCCATTCAGATGTGGACTGGTTTTTTTTTTTGCTGAACTACCTGGACTCATAAAAGCGAAAGAATTAAGCATTTTCCCTATCCAGCCTGTTCCTGGCTACAAGTATGAAAAGAACAGAAAGTTTCCCAGCACAACTACCTTCTCCTGTGATTGGGGTTAAAGCTTAAGATTTCAGCTCCACCCCACCAAACTGCCATACATCTGCGCAAGGATCTAGCCAAGACACACACACAACATACAAGAGCATCTGCAATGTACCACAAGGACTTTGCAACACTATGTGCCTATACAATGTTCATCATTGTGTTCAACATCAGGAATTATTGAAATGCTGTCTTTTTGTCACTCCAGGGTGCATTCATCACCTGAACTGCACAACCACAGCACACATCAAGCCCTTGTACACAGTACACACTCCTGTTCACTTGGTGCCTTTTGCACAAAAGGCTCTAAGAAAATAAGGACCAAGATGCACCAGTTGTTACAGTCACAGAAAGGATCTCAGGATCAGGCTCTGTTGCCCTGATTCAGAGAATAATGCTATGTGCAGTGCCACCTTATGCTATTTCCTCAGATAAGGAAAAGGCTTCCATCTACAGTTCATTAAATACAATCTTACCTTTGCAATGTCTTCCGCATAAGAAATAAACTGCAGCTCGGATTATCTTTATTTATTTTTAAAGGACCACATTTTTTGTCATCAAGGACAGATAAAACCTCCAAATGAAGAGCACGCCAGACAATTATTTTTAAATATATGTGCTTCTGAGTCACACTATGTAAAAGAGAGATACCACCTCCCACATACACACACACACCAGAAAGGAAATTAAAAAGGAAAAATAAGGGAAAAAAAAGATGCTTTTTCTTTCCCAGTGCGAAATGCATACAACACAGGGTATTCGGTAAGAAACATTGATTGCATCACTGTTATTTGAGTTTAGATTCACTCTAACTTTCAATCATGTCACTTGTACTCTTCCCAAACAGATTCAAAGATCTAAAAGAGCAGCTTGATAAAAGAGAGGAACATTTAGTTATTTATTTATTAAAGGGACATTTTTCCCAGACTTTAACTAAACCTCATCCACTCTTGTCACTCTGGGCAGACAGTTGAAAGCAATATTAGAGGAGGTAATTGCACAGATCAGTCAACAGCCTTTGTCCCCTTGCCACTGAGACTTACAGTAAAATGGGCACAAGAAAACATTGTACTGGATTAAAGGCAGGTCTTTTTCTCCAGTTGCTTGCTGCTTACCAGCTGTTGTGTTCAATGGCAGGGACAGAAGCTCTGGTAGTATCTATAGGGGAAATCTAGCCTGACACTGGCTCTTCCCCCCCACCCCCTTTCTCTCTAGGCTTGAAACAGGTTACTCTTTGTTTTTAAAGTGAAACTTTACCAAAAAGTATTCTATCTTGTCATCTACCATTAAGTCATTAATCATGTGTGCAGAGCACTTTACTAGCTATGAATTTTTAGGATTCTGCATTTACAAGAACACCATTGCTGTAACTTCTCAGATTGACAAACACTTTTCCAAACCCTTTGATCTTATTTGGAGCAACTCATGAAAAGACTCAAAGTAGCTGCTTAAACAAACAGTACAGGGAACAGACAAATTTTATTAACATTTGATTGTAAATCACTGGCAGCAACCCACATGCTGATAAAAACTGATATTGCACTGTCAAAGAAAAACTGTACCTGTTATGAGTATGTCAGAACAGTTGCAAGAAAGCTCCAAGCATACCTTGTAAGTGATAGAATTACAGCTGCAAAGTACAGTGAGATTGAATACAAATCAAAGGGCACTGAACAGATATGCAACAATAGAATTAAAAAGTCAAAAATAGAAATTGTTTTGTGTCAGAACATACATCATCAGCACCATCTTTAGGAGGGGAGTCATCACTCAGGTTTTGACAGAACAGACTGTAAATGGATTCTGTTTCCACAATAGTACATTTTATCTTCACATTCTGATCTAATTCAAAAGCATTGAAAATCACAGTGTTGAGACTAGCACTGGAATTCTTAAGCCAAGTCCTATCATTTTAATCATGCAGTAGTTTAATAGGACTATTACAAACAGCAAAACAACATCAGCTCCATTGCAGCATTTGCATCACATTAATGCATTTTATGAGAAAACATTCCAAGACAGCTCATTTGTAGGTGTATGTTTAAATACCTTTCCCGTCTGAAAGTTACATACAAGAGAGAGTTGAAACATGTATTTTGTTATTGATTACAGAATTTTGTAAGTTGCTGCTCACCTCAGAAACTGTGGTCTGAACTTTTCTGGTAAAAAAAACCCAAAACTGCCTCACTCAGAAATAATTACCATTGGGGTTTTTTTTTTTCCCCTGAAGCTTCTGAAAATAAAAATTAAATGTATATAAGACCTTATAAGTGTTTTTTAATAAATAAACTTCTACCGCCACTCAAAGCAGACCTTAAACAAATTATATAAATTTTTTATTACCTTTGTAGAAATTTTAATTGAAGTTTCTGATCTACACTTTGTGGTTATGTATTTATCCTCACAGGCTGAACCCAAACCTCAGACCCAAAGAACTGTAAAACACTGAAACCATTTACAAAACTTTGTGTATGAGCTGCCAGAGAGACAACCATCTTTTTTGTTTTCCTTTGACTTCATTTTTATGAGAAACATGTTTAGACTTGAACAGATACATAAACGCCAAAGTTTTTCAAGCAGGTGGCTCCAAAGTCAACTTCCTGCTGGAAAGGGTAGTGCATAAATGTGTGTCCACGGCCACAGAAAGTTTCATCAAGGAAATACCCTCACCACCATCTCCCCACCCATTATCACTCGTGCCCCCCTTGTCACACTTCACCACCTTGTTTCCTGCAGCTTTAATCTGGATTCCCCACCAAGACCTGCACCGTGTGCCTGGGAGTTGTTTCAGTCCTTCTCCCACTCTGCACACCAATCCTTCCCCAAGCAACAACACCCTACTGGGGCCTCTTTGGGAAAGGGCTGGAATTCCTGTGCATTTGCCTTTGTTTAGAGTGGAAACAAGCGATTAACTCTCTTTACTGTTAATGGAAGTTAAGGGCAGTGGTTAAACTTGTCACTTTCAGCAGGGTTTAACACACCTGAGAACACCACCTTTTACAGAAGGAAACAAGAAAACATGCCAGTGCTAAAGAAGCAGCTGGATTTGACATAACAGCACTTTTTGTAAGGTTAACTGCATTGAAGTCTATGGAGAGTCTCCGGGGTGGAATCACAAAACCACTTTCAAAGGAGCTTACTCACTTAGCTTTTACATTAGGAAACTTCCCACAAAAGTCAAGTCCTAGAAGTCTATGGCACAGCCATCTAACAACACACACACCTTTGTCCCAGGATACCATTGGGTAAATATCCTCACATTACCTTCAAAAATGGTCCTTGGATATGAGTAGTTGCATTACCCCCTTGTGAGACATTTTTGATATCTTTACATTCCTGTATAGATCCACCTCAATACAGGGCAGACCAATACTGGGATTGCAGACAGACAAACACATCCCAAAGGATGATGATCTAGGAGAGGCTGCACATGCCTTTTAGGACTCCTTTTTTGGCTGTCAGTTTTGGCCATGTCAGGGCACCCAAGCAGTTTCTCACATGTCTCACATCAACTTGCAATTAAGATGCAATGTCTCAATATCTCAGATGAAGACATTGAATGTTGAGTCTGAATCTTGTTCTCTTGTTAACAGATAAACATGCAGAGTGCATGACAGCGACCGATAGAAGAGCTGGTCTTACTTCAGATACCACATCACTGCTTACAAATTGAGTCAATTAGCTCCACTACACCAACCTGAGGAGCAAAACAAACAACAGGATTCCCAGGAATCTGCAGATGCAAAATGTGGGTTACAGCTGCATGGCCAATTTCCATGCCAAGTTACCACAACTGCATATGCGGAAGGGAAACAACCTGTCAGCTACAGATTTGCATATGTAATTAGCAGGATTAAATAGTAAGACACATGTAAGTTTTAGCCATAAGTATTTCTGCATGTGTACACACACAGAGGGCAGAAAATTGTGTCTTGGAAGTGTCCTGGTAAAACAACATGTAAAGTAAGAGCTCCACAACACAGAGAGGCTGGGCAAAGGGCCAGGAACTCCTGAGTTGTAATCTCATCTGTGCAACTGAATCACTGTGGGTTTAGGTAAGTAATTAAACTTTCCACTGTCTTGATTTTCTACTTGTGTTAGATACAGCCCAGTATTTTTCCCTTTATATATGAGAAGGGTAAATAAAGATAAGAGCTAGTACCTCACAGCCTGATCTTTGCATTTTAAAGCACCAAGAACAGTAATTTTATTACAGTACTTGATTCTAGATTTATTCTCTCATCCCACAGATATACAATGATAGTTGCAGAGGATACTACAGATTTATGAATCCTTCATTGTAGGCACTACATAAAACCAACTAAAATTAAAGATTTCAATGGCTAAGAAAATGAAATTTTAAGATAATTTCATACTAGAAATTAGTTTCTCGGGGCACAGTTTTCCTGTTAGCAACATCTCCATCATATCAAACTAATGTATCTCCTGTGGTGGTAGATGTATTTTATAAACGTCTAGTAACAACCAAAAAGGAGGTTATAATCTACTACATACACCTAATGATCTCCATTACTTCATCAGTTTACAGGATTTTCTTAAAACGTTACTAACACAACAGCTCTAAATCCTTTTAGGACCTTATAAATAAGCTGCAAAGCAGCCATAAACAGAAGCCCAGGTTCAGAGAATGGAAGTCTTCTCTGAGATATGATTGGCTTTCTTTGGCCCTTGCAAAGCAAAAGCCCCACAGTTAAACTTAACCCCCACTTGAACAATGTCACTTAAAAACAGATCAGTGTAAAAAGAAAAAAACATACCTTCTACAGTAGGTAAAACAGCTCAACTTATATCCTGTTCTACAGTGATTTACACACAATCATTAGTATGTAATTTACAGCTCCTAATACAACTCTTACCACCTCTTTTTTGACCAGTGATGTGTAATGGGCTGCCAACTGCAAAGAAGTGACTGAACCAACCTCTCCAAGGGAAGTCCTACCTGAAAGACTGGATAAAATGGACACAGCTGAAAGATCACAGGAGGTGAGAACTCACGCAAGGTAGTGTAGGTCCTTTCCTCATTACTGAACTGTAAACCCTAATTGTAATCTCTTCACTTGTGAACCGACTTGGAACATCTCTCCTTGAATCTGCCCCAAATAAATGTCTCCTCCTTGGAGAAAGTGAGAAATATGACGTGAATTACCACCATAAACTAAAGTGAACTGTTCCTATTTAAAGTTTATTGCATCTATTATTTCCATAGAGCATGACTGTTTCTAGCAAATGCCTGTAAGAATGCCAGCCCTTTTGTATTGCCTGCAATTAGCTTATCTCCAATTATATAAACAGGTACGTGATGACAGTCTTTGGTAATAGAGGTATTATGGGGAAAATAAGGGTTGCTTTACTTTGAGTGTAGGTCTTAGCAGAAAACAGATTAAAGCTTATGTGGATATACCAAATAATAGATAGGCTAATTCTATTGTCTGCCTCTCCTAAATTATTTTATTAGATGGAACGTATTAATTATAATGAAAGAGAACCCCTGACTCTGTTGGCTTCTAATGAAAATTCCTTTGTATGATCACGGCAGGATTTCCCACCATTTTCTCTTTCTGATGAAATTAACTCCCTATGGTTGGTCACCAGGATAAGCTCATTTTAGCCAATCAGCTTGGGAACTGCCATTTACCTCACAAAGAGAGAAAAAGGTATCTGCTGTCATAGCAACGAGTGGCTTTGCTCTGATCATCTTTGGATCCTTTAGCATAATGAAAAACACCGGCTTGCTTTTTAGATGATTAATCTTTTCCCCTGTGAACCTACTTGAATACATTAGCAAAACAAGTATGAAAAATTTGTTTATCCCAAGATAATCATTAGAAAATTACCTGCAAGAGTAATTCTCATTAGGGCAGAGTTTGTGAATAGGAGACCATATGGTGAATGAAAGCAGCAAGAAGCAATAAAATCTCAAAGCTGCAACAGGTTGCAAAGTTTACCAGGTTTCAGACTGAATGTGGAAATTGGTTAAGCATCAAAAGTTGTGAAAAATTGTTTTCTTCCTAAAATTTCAAGTAGGTTATAAGGAAGACTTAACAGATTCTACAACCCGGCCTGAAAATCCTTACCTACACAGACAGTCTTTTATCGTGTGAACAGCTG
Source organism: Dasyornis broadbenti (assembly GCA_013397935.1). Lineage (NCBI taxonomy): Eukaryota > Metazoa > Chordata > Aves > Passeriformes > Dasyornithidae > Dasyornis > Dasyornis broadbenti. The sequence goes on from VZRN01002326.1 coordinate 1,792,074, forward strand.
TGCTAATTCCAGAGGGCCTAATCCCAACTGCATCTTGTAACCCTGGAGAATCTTAACTTTAATGGTGCCACACTCAGAGCTGAAATTATACAACTAGATTCTTATCTCACACTAGTGTGAATTTAGATATCATTATTTTGATATTTAAATGGCATTATAAATTAAAAACTATGGAAGATTATGCACAACTTTTGAGAACTAACTCCAAGAGAAAATGTAAGAGAAACTTAAGATTTCATAATACACTCTCTGACTTCTTTGGCATTCAAAATCTTATTTTAGCTATGTAAATGATGAGAAGTTAATATTATACTGGGGCAAGGTGAAAGAAAAGTGAGATCATTTGCAGTATTGAAATAGTTTAATTATGTTATACCCACAAGAAGTCCCAGTAGAACAATTTGGAATTCATACTATGTAAAGCTAAAATGACTCCTGCAGTTTCAACAAATCATTAGAAAAAGATAGAAAAAAAAAGGAGGAGGAAGAGATAAAAATTCCTACAATGTATCAGCTTGGTTCTGAGAGCAAAACCTGATGTGATTCTGTGGAGTCTGTCTCAGTACACTGGAGCAGGACTGTTCATACCAAAGGATGTTACTCTCAATTCTCTTGTCTGAACATATAGATTTCTCACCTCAGCAAGGATTTTTTTTTTCAAAACTGGGTTGTTTGGATAAGTTTCTAGTCATAAGCCTAAGATAAATAAATCACTAATGTCCTCTGTTATCACACTCTTTCCCACAGAAGAAAAACTATTTTGATTCTAACTCTTTTGAAAGTAACTGTAGTGTTACTTTCAACATTCTAGAATGAAGAAGAACACTGAGTTCCATCCTTTAACCTCACTGCCATCATGCCATTGTCTTCCAGGTTCAAAGTTACATGATAAATGACTACTGTAAGAGGCCATTTCCCTGTGCAGCACTTTCATGTGAACTCAGTGAATAAATATTTCACATCGATGATACAAGAAGTTAAACTTCTACCAGTGGTTACTAATGATTTTCTAGCTATGAGAGTTTTAGAAGAGCATGATACTGAGTTTTGTCTCTATTTATTTTTTCCCCCTGACTGGTGAACACTTGCCCTACTCAGGCTGTATCTCCCTCCCCAAACAGACTTCTAAGAGCTATCACAGACACTAGCAAGGTAGGAAAGTGCATCCAGAATTACATAGTTACTCTTGGGTGAACTCAAACCAAATCCATATTTTTTTCCAAATGCCTACTTCTCAACAGAAGGATTTGCCTTACAACTTAAACTTATTGGATTTCCCAGGCTCTGGTTTTCCTCCATTTATTTATTCATAGCCTCAAAGAGAAGCTGGTTGAAGAGTACAGAAAGGACAGGGATGACTCTTCCCACTGTGGGTGAATCTAGAAAAAAAGAAAACTCCCTAGCTATTTATAGTATGGCTCATCACAGATCTAATTTTTTTTTTTTTTTTTTTTAGGTTTTTTAGAGTCTTAAAAAACCCACTCATTTTCTTCTTTCTTTGGGCTATTCCATGGAAATACCCTCAGATAGATGAGAAAAATAACAGTGTTCAAACACTGAGGAAAAACAGGAGAAGAAATCTCGATTTCCAATTCTGGGGGGTACTTGTATCTGCTGGAATTTGAACTTCACTTTGCAGCTAACTTTTTCTACAGGTGATCTTAAATCCTGGATGAGTTTTCTATGAAGTTCTAGTGGAAAAGCTCAGGAGAATGGTCTCCAAACTGAACCTCCTTGATCTAAGATCAAGGTGCCAAGAGGTCCCAATCAACTGTCGGGTATAGCAAGATCAAAATAGATATGATTAGCATATTCAAAAATCCATTTTATTAAGCCAAGCCTCGAGTATTTAGCATGCAAATTTTTCCAGGGCCCTTGATGGAGCATTACCACCAGCACCAACCAGTGAAAGTAAAGTGATAACAGATGCGATAGCATCTCCAGGGTGACTTCTGATTTTCATCCATATGAAGTAATTAATCCTCACTTTGTGCGTGTCTGGGTGTGTTTATGTGTTTGTTCTGTTTTATTATCTTACATATACTATCTACAGTCATCAGGTGAAACAACTGGAAACTTTAGTCACCCAGTATTATTAACAGTACAGAAATGCACAGATTAAAAAGCATACATGCTAGAAAACATTTATTTATGGTCATTTCTTACATTCATATTGTGTTAATTGAGTATTGACAATAAAATTCTGTGCATTTGATGAAGAGCTTTTTCCATACCCTTAATCTACCTCATACCAATCAGGAGAGGTGAAAAATACTCTTTAACAATCAGAACTCTACAGATACATGTTGTGCATTAAATGGTAACTATGTAATTAAAAGGAACAAATTTAAAATCTGACAACAATTGGTGCATCTCCAGCATTTAAAATGATTCAATTATTAATAATTCATGCTCAAAACCCCATATGTGGGCAATGAAGCAGAAGGAGAGATGAAAACGAAGTCTGATCCATGACTAACCTTACATCTGTACAGAGCTTGACTAAACAGAGTTACAGCATTATGTTTTCTACAACATTTACCCAAATACAGTAGGAAATTGTCACACCATAATATGTATTTGCAGTGATGCTCAACAGTTAGTTAATAGCATTGGGGGTGGGGGAAAGCCATGCTAATGCACAAGAATCCAGTTACGTGCACAGTTCCATACCAAGTCCAATGAATCAGAGCACTGAGTGGCTTAACGCCTGAAATATTTAAATTTCACATGAGTTAAAGCCAAATTTGCTTTAAAAATTTCGAGGATACAGTCTACTCTTTATGATTTTGGTACTGGTTTGAACAAAAATCAGGAAGTTTAATCTCCAGTACTGTACGGTCAGACTTCTAATGAGAAACAGTCATCCTTCTGAGATGCTGGTCTACGTTTAAAATAGTAATTAGAAGATGATTCACATTGTCTCACAGCTCACTTATCCCATCCAGCAGCTTGTTCTGAAATGTTATTAGATCTTCCCATGAATTTATTCTGAACTAGAAATTTGCACAAGTAACTCAGAATACCCCAGATGTCTTTGTATCAATTCAGCCCAAAATCAGACCTCATAAGTAAGATTTCATCTGTTAACCTACAGAAAATAATTACTTAATTATAGATCTAGGTTTTTACTTTTTCCTCTTTTTTTTAACATCTTTCTTTTTATAGCTTTCTTGGCAGATTTGATGCTGCAATAATCTGCATATGAAAACAACGGCAGTGACGTGTCACAGTTAGCTGCAAAGCCATTTTTCAAGCAGCCCAAGTCAATGAAGCTGCATGTTATGCTAAAGTCCTCCTGATCCAAGAAGCTCTAAGAGAAGACTGAGAAGCACAGAAAGGGAAGAGGTGCTAAATCCTTGCATTAATAACAATAAAAGAATATTGAATTATTACTATAATTTGTACCACTACTATATTGCTGGACAAAACTAAGAAGCAAGGATATGTTCTAGGAGACCTCCCACGATAGAAATGCACAGTATCGTTAGAAATACAAACCCTAACAGGCATATGCAATATTATACCTTTCATTACGTGCCACAGATATTTAAGAAATAGCACACAATATACTTATGAAGAGTAGAGGTAGAACATATTTATATTTTTACCATTAAAATATATAGTTGATTCATGTGTATTGAAAGAGATTACAAAGTTAGTATTTTAAACACACTCCAAAAAAGTGTCATAAATGGATCTGTTTACTCCTGCAACCTTTTTGATGTCCTGGTTCTAATCATCATTCCATATGTGGGGGGATGAGGGAAGAGACATGTTTATTCTGCAGCTGATTTATTACAAAATCAAGACCATTCAGATTCAAATTCCACCCCCTTTAAATACATTGTTGCTGTTCTCTCTTTTGCACAATTTGCCACCACATGTAAAGGTCAAGTCCACTGGTAAAGTAATTCATATGGTTATCCCGATCCTATCCAAGCCATAAATTAATGTGACATAAACTGCCTACAGCATTTCTTCTATTTCTAATGTTATACACAGGCAAGTCCAGCCTGGTGTACTGATAATTAAAGTAAAAACTGCAAACACCTCCCCCAAGAATACACACACTAAACAGGAAGTCAGTTGGTTCCAGTATGGGACTTGCTGAGGGAGAAAAGCAAACACCTGTGGCAAATGTTAACTTTCAGCTTTCAGTGGAAAAATTAAGTTTGCTTTACCTCACAGTTGCCACCTGTAACACGATCACAGAGTGAAGAGCCAAAGGAGGAAAAAAAGCTGCAAAATTTCATCAGAATCCTGATGTTCCTGATTTTACACAAAGCAACCAGAAGAGCTGCAGGCTGGTCTCCTAATGTTCTGAAAATTAAGACTTATGGAAATCACATGTGAACATATTGTTTCTCAGAACTTGCTGTTTTCTTTAAAAATCTCAAGCCTATGGTGGAAGACGCTCTGCAAATGGGCTTTACATTCTGTAGCTAAAATGAGCTTATTTATTTTGAAACCACAGCCTGATCATCAATGATGCCCTGAAGAATAGTCAAAGAAGATTAAAACAGGTGGGTTTTTTTTCCTTTTTGGTACAGCTAACAGTTTGATTAGTAAATTTAATCCCAGAAATAAACTGGAACAACTCACCCTGCAGACTTCACTGGAAATGAGCTAATATGCACCTGCTGAAGATTCAACCCACAAGGAGGTAGTCTCCTTGGAAACTGCTCCTGATGGTCTGAAATACAATAGAAACAGGCACTGAAGGAGCTTAGTGTAGGTGCTGGGAAAGGTGATGAAAGACCAGGATATTACCCCAAAAATTAACTGTCTGAAGAGGGAACACTCAAGCATGTTATGTAGTATAAGTAGTGTAGGGAGTCCAAGGTAGGCCTGGGAAGGAGAATCTGTATTAAAGAAGTCAAGAGAGACTTCATAGCCTGCAATATGTCATCCATCCCTAAATTACTATTTCCTTCACTGAGGACCTGTGGCTGAACTAACATCTTCAGGGCAGTTTAACCCATGAGAAAGTAGTTTACCCAGCATGGCTCAAACCCTGCTCTAAACCTGGACATTTACAACACCTGCTAATATTCGCCTGTTCTCACATGTTTTTTAGAACATCTTTCATTCCTGATTAGCATTACAAACAGCTACTTTCTGCTGTCCTCTCTCTCCTCCCAAGTCTTTCATAAAACCTGCTGACTGATTTATTCAAGCACTTATCTTTTAACTTGCTGTCACCAGACAGGTGCACACTTGCAACAGCCCTTGTAGCTGAGTCCATTTAACAGCTCTGTCAGAGGCCCATCCTTGCAAGACATTGAGCTGCACAGAATTTAGATACACATCGAAAGCAATGATTTAGGGCTCTCTCCAACTAGCAGGCAGTGCTCAGTGCCTTAGGCATCAGTTTCTTTCTTGTTAAGAAGATTGTAAAAGGACCATCCCATCTAACTATTTAATGTTATTTTAATAGGCTACATTACATGAACTTGATACAGTAGTGGTTATCTGAGTCAGAGGCTCCATTTGCTCCAGGGACTTCAATCACAAAAGTAAATCCCTATAACACAGACAGATAAGAGGGTTTGGACAGTGTTAGGGTCCAGGCCTGGATGATTTTGTCTGCATATTTCAAACACACTTGACCACACCTGCACCAAGATATTTTTTGTTGATGTTATCCTGTCAGAGACTGGAGATGAAGAAGGAGAAAAAAAAATGAAGTGTAAATTCAGATGGAGATTTACTCATTCTTTTAAAGTCACTAAGACAGTAAAGAAAATCCTAAAGAGGTAATTCACTTCAAGTACGCAGTTTCCAGAATCCCTCTCTTCCTGCCATTCTCCACTACTCGTATCACAGGCAGACCTTTCATAGGAGCTGAATTTCGACACTCTGGGGGAGCACATAGGACAATAACAACAGATTACACAGCCACATAAAAAGTGCATTACTTAAGAGCTGAAGCAGAAGCTAATAGAGACATGTTCTCCACAGACATAACTCCAGCTGCAGGTGAATCATAGATGACCTCAGATACATCTACACACACCCCCTCTTCTGTGCAAAAACCAAGCTCACTGCAAAGAAAACATCATAGAATGTGAAGCGAATGTTTAAGCAGTTTTAATCTACCACCCAGGTATCTTCTGCTAGTTCTCCCACAGAAAGTTATCTAGAACTCTGCATCTGAACTCTGGACTAAAGCTTTTTGGGAGGTGGCAGAAGCCTTTACAAAGAAGGAAATCAAATGCAGTCTCAGTAATTTCAAAGACAGAAGATTCTACTGTGAGCACTATAATGTTTCGTTCCAATTCTAGACCAGAATCACACAGCTGAATGCATGTCTTGCAGCTACAGCCCAATAACTTGGCTAAAATATCCAGGCTCAATTCAAAAATCTTAATGTAGGGAAGCATTTACTATAATTTCCAGGAGAAGTTACAAGATCACACTCAAATGTACACACACAGTGTTGCATACAGCATAAACAACATTGTGTGTAAAATTAACTATCAGCTCCTGTAATTTAAATTCTTTTGGATTCAAACAATACAGGTGTTCGAGTGTTTCCATGAAACCTGAAATCCTAAAGCATTAGAAAACCTTGATAAAGCTCGAGTATAATTTTTTTTTTTTTTACCCTAAACCATTAAATCAAATCACATGAAAACCAAACAAAGGATTCAAGTAACTGGAGTGGAAAGAAATTCAAACCAGCACTAAGTTTATTTTCTTTCATTCCTGTGGCATCATGACTACTTTTCTATTTTCTTATTCTTAAGTGATATATCAGGAAAAAGGTCCTTAGCAAATATCTGTTTATCTAGCCAGACTCCTAATACCCTTGTTAACATACATTTAAGTGTCTTCTTTTCAAGTAATCTTCTAACTTAACTCTCAAATCAGTATTAGTTCATTTTTGGACCTTAGTCAGCAGCATATCCTCATACCTCAGCTATCCTTTTCCCCCCACCGCATACCATAAAATCACGTGCAACCAACTCTCCTGCGTGGTATGAGCCACAAAGCCAACAGCAAATGGTTCTGAGTTAGGACTGACAGAGACAGTCTTTTCTGGGAGGACCGTGGGATAGTTTTGTGCTGGGAATGTTTATGATTCTCCCATGGTTATACCTTTTTGAGGTTGCTGGCAGGTTGGCGAAGGGGCAGCTCTGTGCTCATGTCCAGCTGCTTTTCAAGGCCTCAGATTCCAAAGGGTGCCATCAAGCTTTGGTCAGAAACAGATTGTCCTGACACACTCCCTATGAGCTTTGGAAAAGGCTGCATACCCAGGAGAAGGTAATTTTTGAGGCACCCTAAGGAGCAGCACTTTTGAATGAAGGGGACCATGGAGTTTGACATTTTTGTTACTTGCTTCAGGGCTGAAAGGAGGTTCACAACCCTGTCATTTCATTTATGGATAATGATACCCAGCACTTAGGACCAGATGTTTTTAAACATATCCTATGCTGAAAAGATGAAGGCTATTAATTTAATGAGATTCATACCTCACATAAATCCTGTAAGGACAAGCATGAAGAGAATGAACTTCTCACAAGTGACCAGATACATCAGTGCCATGCCACAGCAGGTTAGCTGTATCAGAGGCAGAAATGTGAGAATAAATACCACCGAGACTAGAGAAAAAAAATCCACAGCAAGCTGTGAGATGTGGGGATTTCATGTCATTACTTTGAGGGTGAGGTGGGAACTGAGGCCTCCAAATCTGGCCCAAAGCCTTGTTGCCTCCTGCTTGCAGGGAGATGCTGCCGGGTGGCCTGGCTGAGGACAAGGCGTTCCCATCCCTCAGGAAGGGTTTCTGCTCCTATCCTGAGGAAGCTTTCTCACAACAAACCCCCCTTACTGCACAACTACTCAGGACTGATGCAAACCCCAAGTTTTCTTGTAAGAAGGAGGGGCTGCTCTTGGCCAGAGCAGGGAGCTGGGGGCTCCTGAGGCACCTTTCCAGCCCCTCACCTTCCTCCTCATGGCATTGTCACAAACTGGATGCCACTCACCTTCCTCCTCATGGCATTGCCACTAATTCTGGGTACCTCAATTTGCTGCTGAAGCAGGAGAGCCCCAGGAAGGGAGGCTTTTGTTTAGTCACTTCCTCAGAACAGCATTTCCCCGCCCCTTGGCCTTGATTGACATCGGATTTGTTTCAGACCATAAAGAATGAGTGAAACCTATGAGCCTCGAGCCTCAGGGCCAGATTTATAGGCAGAAAGAGAATTCTGTGATCTTTCTTCATGTATTTATTGTTACGGTCAAAATAGGCCTCTTACTTTCAATCTGGAGACGCTTTCATTGCTCACCTTTTCCCGTATGTCCTCAGGCACATGGAGTCACAGCAGAAGCCAGCCAGACCCGGGACTCAGTGCAAAGTATTGCTTGTGTGGGAAGCTTTCTGCTCCCTGGATTCCCTGGGTGAGGGCAGACAACTGCCTCTGCAGTGGTGTAGGTCAGCCTGGTACCAGCAGCTGAAGAGCTGAAGCAATTCTCAAGCTTTGCAACCCATAGTTAAACGTTTCACGAAAAACACAGTTTGAAAAATTTCCCTAGCCAAACAAGAAATAAAGCACAGGCAGATAATACATCTTCTAGAAAAAAGCTGCAAATTCAAAAGTCCCTACCCAATACACCCACTACAGTGTTTTCCTTGGCTTTATATGGATTTCAAGCTGGAGAAAGCACATGGTAAAATTGTTCTTGCTCTTTCGTAAGATACTTCCTTTGGTTAAATACCTTTACAGCTCCAAAATTTAGGGAGATTTTGTTGTTCTCTGACTGCTTCTAGAAACTGGATCTCACTCTGCCCCGTTACTAAGGAAGACACTTTTTTGTTTATAATATGTAGATACACATAGTAGGCAAACAGCTACCACAGTCACGATCTACTAACAGCAACTCGGCTGAAACAATGACACAGACAAATCCTTTTTATTTTGCACTGGAAAACATTAAGGATGCTCAAATACAGCCACATCTCTGCGTAAGAGGACTAGCTGCTTAAACTGTGATGACAGATGACTGTTTCACAGCTGAATATTTACTATGTCCAAATTATTCCTTTGAAGGTATTTGTGTGATTAATTTGCTTTTCATCCAACTGTTAAACAAATTAAAGTTATTATGAGATATGGAAGAAGAGGGTTCATTCTATTTCAAGCCTTCTGAAAACAAATATCATAAGTGTAAAGATGTGGGAGTGAGTTTCCTTGACTACTCAGTGTTCTTTTAACCTTAACTTGATCACGCCAGATCAAAAAAAGAATTAATTATTTTCACAACAAGAGTATTTATTATTCACAAGGCACAAACCTCTGCTTAGAGCTGTGGGAGACTCTGAAACTACAGTTCCATTGATGGGAAAAATCAAAATGAAAATCATCTTTAGAAAGGGAGTGGGAAGGAGTAAATAGAGAACGTTTCATGAAAAACAGGCAGTCAGAAATAACCCCTCCATTGATCTTCCCCACCCTTCAAGAACTAAGTTCTGTTCTCAGTGAAACCTCTAGTAGTGACAAAATAGCCTCCACTGAAATAAATGGAAAAATTCCAATTGCCACCAATTGGTGTGGGACTTGATCCTGAGAAACTTCTTTAGCCTCACTAAATCAAAATCATTCTCAGACAATAGCACTTTTGCATTCAATTCCTGCACAACTCAGAACAAGTTCCTGCTTTAAACTCTTTCACTGCCATTTTCTCTGCTGGGGCCTGAAAATAATTTGCGTTGAGACCATTAAGAAGAAGAATGCATTCAAGGATTTTTAATTTTTTTTTTTTAAAGGAGAAAAGTAGACCTTTTTAAACAGGTCTACTATGTTCTTTCTTGCTAAAGAACATAGCCCTGCTTTACCTGGGAAAGGAGAGAACTGAGTTGGCTTTACCAATTTGTCCCAAGTGCTTGGAGATCCTCTGATGGATTTTTACAAGATACTGAGCATTATTATTGCATTATTTTACCTGCTTCACTAAGCAGATTTTATGGCAAGATTCTCAGGGAGCTCCTGCAGAGTGCAAAAAGGTAACTTTAACTGAGCTGTCTAGGAGTCTGACATTAACCTTTCCAAACAGGTTTTGCTTTATGCTCAGGGCAGGGGTTTATTAATTGGTTGGATGAATCAGCCAGCACACCGAGGTATTACAAATACAATCACTTATCTCTTTACACTCAGTATGGACATCTAAGTGCCTGAACTTCTATGCTTTTACCTCCAGCAGCTTAAAAGCAGACTAGTGCCTACATTGCTGGGCTTGTTTTTCTCCCTGAAACCTGCAAGCTGCATCATGCCAGAACGTGGAGATCCTCTTAGATATCAAAACTTTCAGACAGCTACGTTCCTAAAGCAAACACCACCAAAGAATATGACAGCCCACACACCTTTAGGGCACTTACATTACAGACATCAGTACATGTCAAAAAGGTTTAAGATGGGATAAAATAAACAGGCATAGAGTTATTGTCCTTAATTATCCTATGGATTTTCCCCTTTTCCATCCCCCATGGCATTTTTTTTTTCTTCAAACACAGAACCAGAAAAACATGAATGATCAGCAAGTCTGGGAACATGGTGAGAATCAGTGCAGTTGGACAAAATCTTTACACAAGCCTCAGAGCCAACTGGGGCTTGCCAAGAGACCACCCGCAAAAATGTCTGGAGACCTCACCAGTACAAATTAGACTGGCTCCCTGGAGAGTCCATGAAAAGAAATAATTTCAGAGCCTAACTTAGGCAGACTGCCTTGTACAGACATTACTATCATCTCCCTGATGTCAGTCACTTTGAGTTGTGGTCCAGCCATCCCTGAACAGCACAGACTGTGGTCAGTAACATCCCCAAAGCAGGCCCTGCCCATAATCCTTCTGAGAGTGTCAGCCAGGTCTCACAACACAGACACCAAAATAATCGAGGCTATTGCCATTTCTAGATAATGGTAACATTTAATCCCAGCAACCTTCATCATTCTGCACATCAAGTATTAGATTTCTATTCCTGGACTTCTCAGGAAGACACCTGTGGATGTTGGGAACAAGCACTAAGTTGTCATCTCCCCTTTCCTTTTTCTGCTCAGTTTCATTTCATTTCAATGCCTAATATAGTATACAGGATAAGGAAAATGTAATGACAGTTTAAAAACTCTGTGCATATTAATTAATAAATAAACTTCACATAGCCATCATCTGCTATCACCACTGTTGTAAATGCTGGCTGCACAAAGAGGTTGGGAAAATGCACCTGAAACTTTACTAAATCCATTCAAAACAATTCAACATTATGGTTGGACCATTCATTCTGAGCAGAGCCTTAAACTGCCCTACAACTTTCATTTTATTATTGATAAATGTGTGCAAAATATGTAGGTATGGACAAAATGAACATCTTGCAGGGCTTGGTATTATATATTGGATACAATTTTTTTATTAAATGCAAAAAAACCTAAATTTAAAAAATTATGCAGTCAAGTAAATATTGTAAAGAGATTCTTTGAGAAAGAAAAATTTGAAAAGCAGAAGACATGAGGCACACCACTGCAGGCAGGAGCTTACACTACAGGATTCCACTTGAATGGATCGAGCAGGAGATCACCAAGTTCAAGAACATGGAAAAGAAATATTCCCTAATAAAAAAATTGTTCTCTCCAATTTAATCATCACAAATTTCAGGGTGCTAGACAATTTTCTGAAAATAAAGTAGCATTTTAAGAAATGTTGACATCTGGTTCTAGAATTATTCGTGCAGAGATTTCTTTGAAATTTAAGTGGAGTTACCTCAAACATATACAGGTGTGAGCCCAGTCGCTTCAGGATTAGCTGCTCTTCAGAAACCTTAGCAATGATATGAAATTTGAAGCTCCTCTTGAACTTTTCTACTAATTCAGTAATTACTGCTGTGCCCAAAATTGGCCTCCTTCCTGTAATTGCTCGGCATGTATTTTCAATCAAAGAGGTTAACACCTGAATTTAGATTCCAATTAACATCCAAGGTGGACTTTAAACAAAAAGTTGAATAAACCAGGGACTTTTCCCAGCCTAATATTTCAGTAGCCTGCATAGGCAAACACAGAGTACATGCTCCGGAAGTTTGAAGATCTGCAACACAGCATGGTCAAACCATGGTCAACTCATCTGATTTGTGGAATATTAGGATTACAGATATCACCTGGGATTAAGCACTTTGCATGTGAGCACATGGACACATCTGTTGCTTTGCTACCAACTACAATGAAGGCTTTTCACTGATGCAATTTAGCATGCACAGAGGTGGCACTCCTTCAAGTTTCAGCACTAAGAAATGCCTATAGAAAACAAATTATGCACACTTGCACAACTGGAAACCACACTTCTTTAAAGCCTGGCTTCAAACTCACATAACGGTGTGCAATCCTCCTTGAAGCAGCCAGGAAGCACATTATTTTAACCACCTATTCTAAAAGGGGTGTCCTGATAGAGATGGACGGGGACAAAAGGCAGATGAAGTGAACAGGGTTGTATTAGATATGTGATATTAAAATAATTGAACATGTTATTAGTCTTAGGATAAGAGTGTAATGCTATAAAGGGGGCTGCTGTCTTCCAGCTGTCATTCTGAAAGAAAGCTTATGACTCCAGTTCTTTCCCCAAAAAAGAGATTTCCATGATGAATTCTAAACAGTTAGTCTTGAAACATTTAAGGAAGCAAACCTAGCAGGCATTTTCCTCGAGGAATGACTGAATTAACAACTAAAGACTGTCAAAGTGCCATGTTTTCCACGGAATGATATTGCTGCAAGAGCCTGATTGTAAAGACATGTCATTGTGCTGTACAAGGCTTTTCACGGTAGCAAAAAGAAAACTTCATGTTGCTTGTAAGGCTGGCACCTTTGGCTCAGGAAATCCTTGAGTCCAAAACTGCTAAAGCTGAAAGAATTTCTGGAGCAGCATTGCCATATGCTTATATTGTTCTGATGCACCTCCCCAAGCACCTTGCATTGACCACTGTTGGATACAGGACCCACATCTCAGTAGACCTTTGCTCCAACCTGCAATGGCTTTTTTTATGTTCTCATATGTCCTCTGTTGGGTTTTTTATTATTTTCCTTTAAAAGGAAAATTGTTTCCATGGAAACAATTATGCCAGTGGCATGTATGAGTTTAATAATGTCCTTAGGAAGCATTTACAGCCAGTTCACAGAGGTCAAGATGTCTTTATGGATACAGATCTTTAAGCAAAGTTACTGTAAAGACAGCAAAAACAAGTTCAGAGGTTTTCCAAAGTGAAAGGTAATGACCACATTTCATCACTCTCCCTTATTTCAAATTCTACATGAAAATGTTTCCTTTTGAATATTTGGCCTCGGCTGTGAGTGCTGAGCTTTTGAAAATAGGATGCAGAATGCTCTGTAATGTATAGCCTGCTATGGGAAATGTTGTCACACTCTAAGTTCTTAGTCATGACTGAGTTTCTGTATACAGACTGTCCCAGAGGTCTTGGTATAAACATAATTCTCTTATAATCCAGTGCTACAAAAACTTCTACACAACAGGAGCTAAAGGGAGAAAAAAAAAAAATTAAGATATTAATACAGTTAGTCCTTTGACCGCAGAACAAACCACAAGACAATGTGACATTATACTCACTGTTTACCAGCCCACATTTATTAAAAAAAAAAAATCTTATCATGCTATAAAAATATTTCAGCTTTTAACCTAGCAATCAAGATAGTGCTTTTCAGATAAACAGGAGCTTTGAAAGCCAGCCTGTGAATGCTTCTTCCTTGCATGAAAAGGATGCAAAGAGTTTTTCCTTTTCTAGCCCTCTCTGTAGCTACAAGAGCATCTCTGTGTGCTGCTTTGTGGATGGTTGCACAGTCCACACGACTGCACCAGAGAGGGATGCAGCGATGGGGTCTCAGCTCTGCAGAGGTGGAGAGCAGAAGGCTATGCCAAGCTTTGCCCAGACTATGTGTGAGGCTCCCTGCTCTGGGCTGCATCTTCGTGCAGCTGAAGCATGAGGTGAGAGGTGGCTTCAAAGGCTTATGGCACTGCTAAGCTGATATCCTGATCTCTGCCCAGTGCTAAGCCACTCTGTCTCCTCCATGGCCCTCTACAGCTCTGCAAAGCAGATGTGCAGCCAAATCCGCACGTGAAAAGAAACTGGTTCGTAGCTTGCTGGCTGATACAGTCTTAAAGGAGGTCAGGATTTTTAGCAGCATTTTGAAAAGGTACAGAGAGAATTAGTGTGGGAGACCAAGGTAGGCAAACTGTTCCAGACAGCTGATTGCGGTGGCAGTAGGAGATCCAATTTAAATTCACTTTAGTATTAATTGTCAGAAAAGGATGAGATCAGTTTATGAACTAGGAGCACTCTGCAGTCAAAAGTTACAAGCCCGAGTTGTTGCCACAAAGTAGCTGAAAGGCTTTTCTTTTGAAAAGATTAAACTTCAAAGAATTGCAGTATAAGATACACAAGAAGTGGCATGTGCTTTTGCTCGATAATGTTTGATTTTCAACCACCCCCTCCCCAGCCCTATCACACAGTATATTCTTAACACTGAAGTTGCAACTAAGTAGCTGTTTTATAAGATAAATGACTGGGAGTATGAAAGACTTCGACCAAAAAAATAGGGCTGCATAAAATGGATTGAAAGAAGCGTGAATAGCAGAAAACATTACCCAGCGTAGGAGACCAAGGTTTTGCATATTTCTTGACCAAAGGAAGTAATAGAAACTAAGAGATCAATGTGTCCATGACAGGTTAACCCAGTGCGATGACATTTGCCTTGTAAAAAATACAAAATACTACATCCAAGTCAGACTCTGGAGCTGTGTAGGACTGTTCCCTCTGTGGTAGTACAGGGTTTAATTCTCACTGAAACCAAAGGGAGAATGGGTCACCAAAACACATTTTCCAACTGGGGTTTAAATTATTAAGGACAAGCAAAACCCTAAACATATTGTTACCTAATGCAAAGAAAGGTAAACTGAGGTTGATCTATTGCTGGCCAGACTGCAAGAGAGAAGGCAGTGGAAATGTTTCCTTTTGAGGCACAAGAGGCCTTGCTGCTACTTGACTTTTTTTTTTTTAAACATATTTCTTTGACAATAAGAGCAATTCTCTACCCAGTTCAGTGGGCTGTGGGGCCAAAGAAAGCCAAAGGAAAGAAAACTACACAAGGACTTCAGTCTGTTTGGAAACTGGGGCAGGCCTTTCCCAAGACATGGCTGGTATAAGGACTGAAAATATATTTCTCCTTTTGTTTGTCCATATCTAATGAACTAAAGGATTTCTGTGACTTAACTCTGTAGAAAGAGACAGACAGATTCAAGAGAGCTAGAAATAGGACAGTTAGCTAGAAAAGGAATTATATCTCTTTTAGGATAACTGCCACTAATAATCTCTTGTGATCAAGCCTTACATTAATGTAATAGAAGTTGGAGCACATTTACCATACCAGGGAGTTCAAGAAGTTTTTTTCCATTCACTCTGAACAATCCTAGAGTTTCTGTTTTACGATGATTTTTTTCTCCTGTGGATCAAGAGGCAGTAATATTTCCAAATACAGCAAATAAACCCAAAATCCTGAAGATAATTAAGTAGTGTAGCACAAAGCAGAGCCAAGCGACGCTGATTAGAGACGAGGAAATTGGAAAGCAACATCCTTGTACTCATCACTAAGATCAGCTACAGCATCCGTATGGGAGTCAACAGTGCCTTGAGTCCAAAATCCCCCACGGACCAAGACTGAGCAATCCTTTCTCCCTTAGCAGCCATGTTCCTTGGGAACAACAAAATTCCCACAACAACAGCCAAGGAGTAACTACACACCAGGTATTTTGGCAACCAACACATAGCACAGAACACGTCTCCTGAAGAGGCAAAGTCAGCCTTGAGTCTATTGCTAAATTCATCTGAACACAGCTTTTCCCTGAGCAACAAATATACTAATTTAAAAATTAATAGCAACAATTTGCTCAGTAACTTTGGGACAGGGAGGGAGAGACCTACCTAAACACCAAGAAATAGCTTCTCATTTTATTTTTTTGTGAAGGATTCATCTGCCACAATCCATGAGTGTATGGCATAAAGCCCTGAGTAAGCAAATGACTTCAAATTATCCAGTGGCAATTATGAATGAGAGAATGCATGCTGGAGGTGGAATGAAAGAAAATTAAGAGAGATTAATGTGAAAAATAAGGTTATAATTAGGCATAGGTATCTTTTTTCTACCTACTTTTGCCCACAGGGAGTTTGGAAAAATAAATACTCTTATTTAATAAAATTCTCAACGCCAACAGAGAAGCAGGGCAAATTTTTAAATGCTATGACAGCATATGCCAGACAGGCTGTGTTGCAATGGGTTTACATTTCAACATGGAGTGGGTTGTAAGAGAACACAGCCTGCTATAGCATGTTTTGACAATATTTAAAAAAAAAAAAGAGAACTAAAAAATTCATTCCAAGGGGAAACAAAATAAACAATGCACTGATGTTGCACTAGGACTGTCTGCAGAAGCTCCAATGAATGAAGGAGCTGAGGTTTCTAAGAGATGATCCAGATATTTTAACATCTGAGGGAAAAAAAACCAAAACCACACACCACCCAAAAAACACACCAAGAAACACCACCACACACACAAAACCCCACACCACAGCTGCACTGTGACAGAGAAAACAGATTCCAACAGCTGAACTTATTCTTTCCTTATCTTGGCAGTTATCTGGAAGATGAGAAGCAGTATTCTGGTACAGTGCAGGATTGAATATTGATTTTTCCGAAACTTTTGTTATCCTCTCACTTTGCAGTGCCACCAACTACATCAGCCAAGAGAACATCTAAGCACACATCGATGGATGCAAAACAGTTTTGATCATGCTTCTGAAAATCCCAATCCCTATTCTCTTTAACACATTTTTCCACTTCTAAATGTAGAATTTAGGCAGCTCTGAAGATAGTGATATTTGTTTGCAAGTAAGAACGAGACTTTTGTTGTTTTGTTATTGGTTTTGGTTTTTACTACTCAGATACACATGGAACTTTCTCTCCTCAATCACAATCACAAACATCACCCAGTCTGAGCTCTGCTTTCAGGGTGAACAGATGTCAGTATACTCTGAAACAAATTATCTTCATTAATTTCTAGAAATCTAAAATGAGACTCTACTGAGCAAACTTTCCATCAGTTCATACCAGCCATATCAAGACTTGATACTGGACCACCAAACACAGCAGAGGTTTGGGCATTTATGCCTGTTACTAAAGTATAAAGCTAACTACCTTTTTAGTCCTAGCTGGAATAACACAGCCCTGGACAATCAATGGCATTTGTATTTTAGTCCCATTCCATCTGGACCTGTGTGCTTTAAATTTACTTCTGTTTCAGTAGGTTGTGGCACTTGCTGTTCTTAGCAAGATATCTTGGGCAATATTGCTTGTCGTGTCTTTGAAACAATATAATTTTATTACCTACCTGCAAAAGGCTTCTCTTTCTACCCCTAAACATTAGCACCAACTTCTAAGGCTCAAGCATTCATTCTTGGGGGGAAAAAAGGAATACTTTTGTTCAACACAGTGAAGTTACCCATAGACACCAGCTCTGTTTAAAAGATCATGTAACATCTATAGCATCCATGCAGTCTATTGTCCTACGCTGGTTCCTTCTCTTCAAAGGCATTTTCTGTATCTAGATCAAGGTCCTTGGGAAATTCCTGGGATTTATGCACCCTTCACATGTTTCCTACCAACCCAGAGACAGTTCACCTTTGCTCCTCCTCTAGCTGCCCTTTCCTACCTGGACAACTTTCTTCAACTTAGCTGGTCCAGCAGTTGGAAACAACATTACATCCTGTGATTGACCAAGCCTTTCCTAACTAAGGAAGATATTCCTCCCACTCCAACAGAAAACCCAGCTTGAGTCATTTCATCTCGCAGCTATTCCTTCATGTCCTTTCCATCAGCTACACTAACAGAAATATTTGTCAGGCTGCAGCATTTCCATCCACAGTGCATCCCCAAGGATTTGTGATGTGCTGCTTTTCAGGTGTTGATGAGCAGGCAGAAGTGGTGAGGGTGGGACTCCCCAGGTGAGGGCTGCCACCAAAGGCAGCATGACATGAAACTGTAGAATAATTTCTTGCCAGCAGGCCTTTCACTGGGTTTAGATGAGTCAGAATATCAGGGTCTGGCCAGCTGTCAGGGCTCTAAGTGTAAAGAGGTTTTTTTAATGGCATTATTGCTGAGAAATAAACAATTGTCTGTCACTCATTACTGCATGCAGGTCCTCGCATCTCTGAAACACTGAAAAACAGCATCTTACAAACAAGGAAAATGAGTTATTAAGCAATTGGAAAATGATTATACAATTATGTTCTGTTCGGGTACCATTAGTCACAAGGAAGATGGAACATATCCAGGCTTTAAAATGAATTACTCATACAAAATTATGTCTGCTGAGAGTCACTTCTCCTTTAGGGTTCAATATCTACAGAGCAAGATTTTCAGAGGAGGAGACGAAGAAGGGTGTTGTGGTAAAACACAAATACAGAAGCCAGGTTTGAGTTCTATTCCAGCCAGAAGTGGTGAGCAAGTTGCAACTGGCATTAAGTCTGAACTGGTAGAGACAGTGACAGACTGATGCTAGCAAAGCTAAGCAGGTTTACAGCAATGCAGAAAATAGCTCCTATTTCTCATTAGAATAGGTATGCAAGAGTGAAAGTAAATCATGGTTTACAGGCTGCAAATTCAGCAGTCCCACCACAGTAATAGTCTGTCCTACTTACAAACAGGGTGTTTTCACTTCAAACTAAACCAGAGCCCTTTTTGGCCAAGACTATCATGCCAAGCTCTGTAACCTCCACATACTCCATGTCGTTAGAGAGATGAGAGTGGCCTCAACTACACTTTTGGGTCTCGGTGGGCTGCTTTTGGTTTCTCCATCCTATAGCAAATGATAGGGTTTTTAATGCAGTTAACAATTCCAGTTTAAGTTCTCTGATTTTCT
The DNA here is from genome assembly GCA_013397935.1 of Dasyornis broadbenti. Classification (NCBI taxonomy): domain Eukaryota; kingdom Metazoa; phylum Chordata; class Aves; order Passeriformes; family Dasyornithidae; genus Dasyornis; species Dasyornis broadbenti. The sequence continues at coordinate 1,811,032 of VZRN01002326.1, forward strand.
TTGCTGCTTGTACGTTCCAAACATGCTTCAAGTTCATTCTTGTGTCAGCATTAAACATTTCACACAGGTGTGGCCCCAGCAGAGCCGATAATAATTCCGCACTTTCCCTGACCTTTTGCCCAACCTTCCTGTAAACTGACACATTGTCTTCCCCCTTTCCCACCAAAAAAATAGTCATTTTGTAATATAATACACAGCCTTCGACTGTGTTGGGGCTGCTGTGCTGCTCCATTGTGTCTCTTGGAATGCTTTTTACGGGTACTTCAACGTAGTAAATGAAAGGGTGTGATACAGGAATGGTAATAGACAGATCACAGATTATGTCTACTTGTCATTAGCTGAAACTAAGTGCTATATCAACAAACATCATCTGTCCTCTGCCAAAAAAAAAAAAAAAAAACAAATCAGGATGTTTCAGTTTAGGTAGCACTGGAATGGACAGGGTTAATAAAGAAAACCAAAACCCTGTAGTTGATCCAGTACAAGTTTAGTCATTGTACCTATCTAGAGCTCACTCTGATTTCATTCCTTCACTTCCTCATCAAGCAAGCATCAACTTACAGCATGTATCTTCTTTCCTCAGCTACTGTCTTATTTTGTTTCGCTGAACACTTCAGGACATGAATTCCACCTTCAGGATTATCTTGTGCTTGTCATACTATGCTACAAAATAATTTCAAGTTACAGAGGAACCTGAATTTAAACCTTGAGTCTAAGTTTGCCTGACTAGTGAAGAAAGATGAGATCTGGGTCTGTCAAGGCGTTTTGCAACCCTGCTCACGGAAAGCACACTGAGCAGAAGGGCTCCAGCACAGACTCTGAGTCATGGGCTGTACCAGGGCTGGAAATCCGTCTCCTTGCCTGGACAAATTATTGTTTGAGCAAACTGAGCCAAAGCCCAGCCACATCCCTTTAGCCTGCTAAGGCAGTCCCTCCCTGCCTCTGGTGCCAGTGCAGTTGCATGGATGGGTGCAGCCAGTGCACCTCCTCCACCGCTCCCATTGCACCTTCCGGCATGGGGGGTAGCACTAACCCAACTTGTTCCGACTTGTTTTTGAGGATGACACCAGTGAAACCTGTAACCAGTACCTTGATACTGGTAGCAAAGTTAATCATCTTGGCCCTTGGCTAACTTGCTGATACATCCTCACAGAAACACACTTGCATTTAATAAACAATATTCCCTGTATGAAGATTGTACAATAAAGTATTTGATTTAAGTTCAGGGCTTTCTTTCATGAACTGCAGGCTTTGGGCCAGGACAAATCCACAGAGCTCCATCAGAGCTTCAGTCAGTCAACACCTGCCCAGCATATCAATCCTTGCCCAGTATCAATCCTCAGAAAAGCGCCATGAACTTGCATGGCACTCTGCCAAATCCCATCAGCTGAGAAACTGTCCTGATGAGTACAGTGTTCTCCAGGATGATTCACCCTTGTCAACATTGCCATTAGTCAGAATATTTTCAGAAGCAACTTTAACAAGGTTTAGGCAGCTCTTTTATAAACATGCATTTAAATAAGCTGTCTTGGAGCAGGGAGATAAATGAAGGAGGCCCACTGCAAGTTAAAACTGAAGTGTGGCAAAACAATTCTGCAAAATGTTTTATACCTTATATAATCTCTCCTGACAGAACCTCAGGGGTTCACATTAAAGACGATAAATCAGACCACCTGGGGCTCCCCTATGATTATTGCAGCTGCATGCTGCAAGCTCCAGTAGAAGAAACGTTCTCTTTTATTGTAAGAAAGTAATAGGGCATAGCCCAAGTCTGCCAGAAAAAATGCACAAATCAAAAGCAGGCCCTGCACAAAATCAGCTTCTGATGTGTTCGTTTGCTCTGGATGTACGTGGCAAGCTGACAGTGAGAATCACTTTTTCCTCATTGATCACCGATGCTTTTGCCGGCAAGGTGAGTAACATGTGGAACAGGCAATTCTAAAGAAACGTCAGTTCAATGGAAAATAAAACCGAGACATTTATTTTATTTTTGTAACTTCTCCTTAGTGAATTCAGCAATTGGGAAAGGCACCAGATTCTCAGCACTGAAGCCTGAGTGCACTTACAGCTCAGACAGTGATGCCACAGCCACCACAGCTGTGTCTGCTCTTGGAAGGAGACCCTCAGGGTCAGCAGCACTCAGTTACCCACAGGCCTGGGCACTTTGTGGCTTCTGCCATGTCCCTAAGCCCCATTGTCATTACCAACAAAAGGTGTCAACTGCTGACTGACAGAGATAAGAAACAGATGGGCACAACCTCAGAATATATGCGCATGAACATTGATAGGGGAAAGAGTAGCAGTTTTTCCCCATAATCTAACAGTAATCTTCCTTCACTTCTGCCTTAGTTCTAAATCTGATTGTCAACATAGATGAGGGGGAATTCTCTCTTGTGAGAACTTGTTTGAAGTGAGCCCATAAGATCTCTCCTAGGAGAAATTCTCACATCTCCTGAGAAACCTACATTGCCCAGGAAGTCAGATTAGTGGAGCCTTGATGTATCCCTACAAATCTTTGGTAACCAATCTGACCTGGAATATGTCCTTGCCATGAGTTAGCTTGAAGGAGGATCATGATGACATGTTGAACATCCTCTCGGGTGGCCCTCCAGATTTTTGGTACAACTAACTAATTTCTGTGGAAACATCCTGCCTTGCTATCAGACCACTGAGACAGTGTTTGAAACATGCAGCCACTCAGATAGGGCTTCATGCAAAACATTCTCTTACTGCAATGATGACATCTCCCTTCTCAGACATCATGTCCCAGCCGTGCAATAAAACAAGGAGTGGATCTTCTGATTGGGCTTAATTTAGTATTTTTTTTTTTTGTGAGCTTTAAAAAGAACCAAGAATACACACAAAATGGGACAGAACACATGTGCATATTAAAGGAGATTATTGAGGGAAAGAAAATGAGAGATGTTTGCTAGATAAAGGACTAAGGGAGACTAGCTGCTGTTTCAGTCGAGTACAACAGAAAAAGCTTGGTAAGTTAAACTGGAGTTTATTATTTAAACTTGATAAATAATGCCTGGAGGAAAGTAATGCCTGGCGATCCTAAAAGATTGCCCTCTTCTGATGTTGATTATGGTTTAGGTTTGTTTGGGTTCTTCTTTAAATATACATTTTACATATTTATATACCCACACAAGCTACTTTCAGACATGTTTTCCTATGCTCAGACTGAGAATAGCAGTCAGAGCAGAAAGTCTAATTGTGACCATGCTTTACTAGAAAGCCTAGAGGAATTGCTGCTACCCAGAATGGGAGATGCAGGACTTGAGAATCATTTCAGTATTAAGTCACCTTAGAAGGCAAAAAAAAAAAAAAAAAAAAAAAAAAAAAAAAAAAAAAAAAAAAACAAAAACAAAAAAAACCCACACCACACGAAACAACCAACCAACCCAGTAAAACAACCATATTTTCTTCCCAAGCAAATCAGTTACCAGAAAAAGCATTCTGCCCTCTAGCCCATCACCTTGTTTGACAGTACCTGTCAAAGATAAAATCTTTCAATGAATTAAGCGAGGGAAAAGTCCAATCCCTCCTAGTTATGGTGCAGCGATTTACATCAGCGTAATTTACATCTTCATTATGGTGGAGACTGACTAGACCTCCAGGGAAACACTACTAGTACATAAGAACTTTGATTTTTTAATTGCAATAGATCTGCTACTATATATCTTAATCTATTAAAACACATTGGAACAAGTGAAGATTAATAGAAAGATAGTGCTAGATAGTTTAACATTTCACAAATCTGAACTAATTGCAGTGCATTCTTTCCCTTGAAGTGGTAGTACTCTGCAATTGGGTCATGACATTACATTGTAAGGGTAATACACAGACCTTTTTTTACTAGCAGTACTCTCTCCCAGATCAATCTTAATATAAATTCCTTATGGTTAGCCATTCTGATACTTGCCTATAATTCAAATGCTAATATCAGTTTAACCTGGAATTTACTGCAATCATTTTCCCTCTGAAAAGTGCCCTCATTTAATCAATGAAAACTGCCATTCTGAGGCCCTTCTCTTCAAACAGTGAAATCAATCCCCCCTCATCACTAGCAGGCTCTTCAGTTGGAAGAGCACCCAGCACTTGAAGAAACTGGTGTAAAGACGCCGAACACGCACGCTGCCTGCTTCCCCAGATACAGGCTCAGGTCTGACACCCAGCAATAACATCTCACTTCACAACCCCATCACACAAGCAAGCACCTGCAGTGAGCGTCACACCTTACCTGTGCCCTAAACAACTTGTGTGAGCTTTTAAAGATGAGTTTGCCCCCCAAAAGAAAACCTGAATCATCTGATCCCCCTAGGCAGCACTTTTATAGCTCTATACACACATTTATAGTGGGGAGCGCTGTTAGATCCCGTATGCTTTTTAAGGGCTGGCATGCACGTGTGAATGTGTGTGTGTTTGGAAGGGTTTAACTTTATTAGGGTTGATCTACAACTTTTTTGGTTTTTTTGAGGTCTCCAGATTCTCCTTGCAGCCCCCTCTCCCCCAGACTGTAGGACCTGCAAGAAAGATTCCTGATAAGAACTGTTCTCACACTCAGTGCTTTATATAATGTTACACTCTACACAAAGAACCAGGCATATACATGAAAATAGAGGAAAACAAATGAAAAACTAAATTGGTTAAAAAAAAGCCCCATGTTGAGGCAGCTTGTGGCGTATCCCAGAATCTTGAGATAAATACTAAGTTTACCCTGTCTTTTCACAGTCTCTGGTTGATCCAGTTGATTGAAGCAAATGAATCCTTAAAAGCAAATTTGATTTTCTTCATTGGAATTGGAACCTTACATACACATTTGTAGCATTATATCCTTAATGGGCATATTTTGGGGAAAAACTAATTAATATGCACGTGGGAGTCTATATTGAGCATTAGTAAACTTCCTGTAATTCTTAAAAAATCTTACATTTTCACAATGCAGTTTTTCAGTCTCCATTCTGTCAAAAGGGGTGGGGGGGGGAGGGAGAAACAGAGACAGACAGGGAGAAATAGGCTTAAAATATAATACAAGAGACAAAAACCAAGTCTCTTCTGAATTAAAACTTGTTCACCATTAGCTTAGCTGAAGTTGGTACGGACACTGCAACACAGGAATTACAATTTTCATGCCCCCAAGAGACCCATTCCTTTCAGCAGACCTTCTTTTAGGTGCAAACCATCCCCATCATTTCCTAGGACAGCGTTTTGCACAGCAGGCAGAAAGCACTGCTCCTCACGTATGCAAATTCATCCATGTCTTTGGGTCTCCTCTAGTGCTCACCCATTCACAACAAGTAAATCACAGAGAGAAGCAGGATTTAACTGTGAATAGCCTTTTTTTTTTTTTGCTGATATAACTTCGGCCCTTGATGATAGTTAATGTCAGGGTTTTTTTGCATTCAATTAATTTAACGGTCCAGATTTTTAATTTGCATTTCATTTAACATTTCAGATTTTTAATTTGCCAGATATTGTTTATCAAGTATTCATTTCAGCGCCTTTCACTGTATATACAGTGCATACTCCTCAGTAATTAGTGTGCAGTAAATTAATTCTCTCCTTGTTCCTTCATCAGATATTGGATTAGGAAACTTTCACTGTACCAACATAGTGAGCTAGATTAGGAATTTCCCATCTATAATACCTTTGTTTAATATTTGTCTTGTATATGTTATGCTGCCTTAATGCTTTACACGATAAGAAATGTTATAGTTAGAAGCAGAAACCTCCAATTAATTTGCAGTCACATATTTGTTTGAAATTATTGGACCTAAATTAAAAGTGTTCACATGGTTCTACAGTGTCTACTCCTTTAGACATCCCTACATTTTCTTTAAGGAAAAAAATGGTTGTTGTATTTACATAAAGGATATTTAAATCACCTGATTATTTTCACCAACCGCCATGAGTCTTAAATCAGATCCAACGTAAACACCTCATTATAGATCTGCATTCTGTTAATGCGGGCCAAAGACCAGCAAAAGTGTCCTCTTACAAATCCAGGGAAAATAATACACAAGCTCAATAGAAGAGCATTATCACCACAGTCCACTGAAATTCTGCATGTTTCGCAAACATTTTCACAGTTCATTTCACCTTTTCCATGTCCACTAAGACACACAGCACACACACACACACACACACACACACACAGTTGTTCCCAGGTCAGCCCAAACTAGGAGCACACCTTTGCTCAGTGATTAAGGCTCCTCTGTGCAAACTATATTCATCTCTACCTGAAATGACCTTGCAAAATTCACCCACCTGCATGGTTTTGAAGTAGCAGACCAACTGTCCAAAAGCTAGAAAATATCTTACAAGGGACTCTTATGCCTATAAAGTCAATGGATATTAGGCTGTGTTTGTTTTTCATGTTTTAAAAGTCTAAAGATTTATGACACAGCATATCCCTTCAATGACAAAAAGAAGTATCATGAGTGATGTGTGACAGAAGGAGGAAACACTGGTCCTTCCTGAACCTGTGCCTTAAATGTCTTATGTCACGTCAAGCACCAGTGCAGGCACACAAAATACTTGAATCTGGTTTGGACAAGCCCCAGCATTGGCTGCAGGGAATGGCAAAGTGGTGAAGCAGGGATCTGAAGTTTGGTTTTTTTCTAGCAACCCACTGCTGAGCAGTAAAAACCATGGACCTAGTATTGAAATTATCCACAGCCACATGGATAGCTCCCAAGTTTCCCATTGCTTTTCTACTTGAATGAGCAAGACATACAGGAACACCATTTACACCTGGGAAATAGCAGCAGAGGACAATTGCTGCTTCCGTTTTCCACCAACATCAAACACAGGACATACAAATATACTGAATAGAATGTATTTGCAACAAGGCACAGGAAAAATGTCATTGAAATTATTTGGAAAGCTAATAATGGGGATAGGGCTATGCCTTTCTTCTCATCTGAAGCAATAAGTACTTCCTTTCCATATTTACCACGTTTTTATTTAAAGGCTACAAAATTTACTAATACATATGTGTGACTGTGGGCAACTCTCAAGTTTAGAGTGGAGCTGGTGTTCCATGGACCAGAGCAGATGGTGTCCTTCTAGGCTCTACTCCCTTCCATAGCAGTGCACAGTAGTTGCAAGGAATAAAAAAAATCCCATGAGGCCAAAGAGCAGGTGACACATACCCAGAAGTCACTGTAACTTCAGATGGGCTTTATAAGAATTTAGTAAGATTTGAATTTTGACACCAAATCATTCTCACCACTCTAGGTTTCTGTCATCAGTATTTCTAAAAGGTTGTCTTACAAGCTCACTTCACTGGTGAATACAAACTGTCTTCTGGTTAAGCTTGCTTAGGGCCACACACCTTCAGCTATTTTCATCATCTTTTCATTCATTTAGAATGTGGTTCTGCCTCACCTGATATATATATTTATTTTATCCCCTTTAGCATGGCCAATACAGTAATGACAAGGAATAAGATTTCATCAGAACAACTTCCCTGGTTACTCTGGATTCATCAGACAATGAAAATCAAGTTTGTAAGATATTATAATTCAAATTTAGCTAAAACATGTCTGCTGACAGACTTGCCTCAGAAGTGAAAGAGCTTGGTTTAACTTCTTGCCCTGTACACATTCCACAGGTTGCTACATCTGTGGTTTTCCAAAAGAGACAGAGAAGGGCAGCATTCATTATCTTACATGGTTTGTACATAGATGAAAATATTACAGCCTGCAAGACTGGGATACTGGGGAATTATCCGAGTTTCCATTAACTCAAGATGCAGGAACAGCTCTGCTGATTTTCTGTGTGATAACAGACACAGGAGTCTCCCTGTTCCCTGCCTTTTCTGCACGACCAAACACAGCCAATATCAGCCATTGTGTGTGGAAATGTAGGGCAGCATGGAAGCGTCAGGCAGAGTCGCTGCTCATCACATCTCTGCTGTGTAGAGGAGACTTTCTACTTGAGGCAACATCATTATAGAAATCAAATCAAGGCTTGACCCCAGCACGCTGGAAGTGCACCTTACTCTTGCTGTCATGAGTATGTTACTCCATCTTTCTGATTAAACAGGAACAGTGTACAGAGCACTCTTCAAACTGCTATGGCAAACACTCCTAATTCTTCAGGAGCAGAAATCCTGGGATATCTTTGAAGAGGCATTCACATCTGAGCATTTTAACATATGTTATGGAACCAAAGATTACCCACAAAAGCATCAGTAGCTTTCTGATCTTCTTTCCCAGACTCCATCTGCCACCAGTTAATGTTCTAGGGCTAATTTGTCCCCATGGCAAACGCTCTGTGGACACACTAGAGCTGGAAAGCTGAAGAAGATTCATAGAAGATGCTTCCAAAAAAGTTTCAGTTGATACTCGTGACAGAGCACGAGCACCTTGAATTCTACAGCAAAGCTCCCTTTGATTCCTATGGCGTGAAAACAGGGATAATCTGACACAAACTGATTCTCTGTGACTTTAAAGAGAGGAGGCAGGACAGACATAAGCAGAATCTGAAGAGCAAGGCAAGGGCCATAGTTGTATCACCTTAACTGTGTGTAGGAGTGAAGGGGAAAAAAGCCACCAACAAACTAAGAAATCCTGCTGTTTCTTTCTTAATGAGCTAAATCAATAATTCTAAAGATTACATTGTGGCTGTACCGCTCTGCTCTGGCTGCTCACAGTCACAAGGGTAGCAAGAGCAGGTACCCTGTGCCAGCTCCAGGCTCCCACCCACTGCACGTGTTTGGGGTGGGAGAGGGGAGCACACCTGAGCCACAGCCCCCACACCAGTGCTGTCCAGGATTTTGTAGAGACCCCTAAACACGCGGCAGAGCACAGACTTGGGGACTGTCTGCCCTCTGACAACTGTTTGCCAGTGGACACAGAAACAGCAGAGTTTGGTCCCAAGCTCTCTATTCAAGCAAAAGAAAGCTAATCATTAGTACACGAAGGGGCTTCCTAAGTACGAGACACTGAATGAAAGCAGACCTTTAAAGCTGTGACAATTTGATAGTAATATTTCTTTTGCTATTTGGGCCCCGTAAGGCCAAGGAACACACACAAAAACTAAACAAAAACAAAACCCAACACACCACAATGATCTTACAAAAACGCAAAGTGAGATCAAGATCTTGCATGTAATATTTCTTCTCTGGTTGCATCATATTTTGTCTTAGAATAAGAGATAATGTTTTATTTTATATAGAAAGTTTAGGCTTTGTTGGTTTTTTTTAACTGAAATGTTCAATTTATTCAGTAAATAGCCTATCAGGATAAAGGGTCACTGAGTATGCCAAGGGAAAGTATATCTTTTGAATTAAAGGATCGAAAACTCAGTCAGGCAGAATACTGGTTGCTCTCAAGAACATTATGGGAAATAATGAAAGAACCCCATTTCCTGCCTTATACAATTAAGTAATCAGCTGCCTTTGGTTACCCCTAACAACTTACACAGACAAGGGGATTACTAAGCAAACAGACTGCAGCATTTCAGAATGCACAGTCAACAGGAATGCTGAAATGACATGCATTCCCAGGGGAGTCACTACCTTTTCAATTTTAAGAGAAGGAAGTGGGATTATTGAAAATTTAGGACTTGGCAGACCTTTACAGAAATGCTCTGGCTGATGTAATGTGCACTATCCAAGTTAAGTACAAAAATAACCCTCACCATTTGTAGAATGTTTCCCTTATTACCTCTTCTCCAAGATACAGTGAATTCCTGATCTGCTTCAAATGAAGGGATGCTTAGATACAAAATAAAACTATCTTGTTTGGGCCAGAAGAGATTCTTATGATCATACTTAAGGTATGAAGCAGAATGCTGTGAAAAAATATTACATTTAACAAGCACTGTAGCTTCATCTGAGGGTAACTTTTATGTCTGAAAAATTTCTTAATCTCTTCAGAGAGATTTAGTTTGCACAAACATTAAATGAGCAGTGAACAGCCTTCCCCACTGCCTCCACAGGTGCCTGTTGGGGACTGGGTTTTCAGAGTTTCAGTGCTCAGCAGTCACTAGAAGTTTATTAGATTTATGACTTTGGCGGAAGCAGTGCCAAGAAGTTTTGGGAATCCACTCCTAAACAAACACCACAATGAGTGGTGGAATAAACACAGCTTAGTTTTCTCACAGCAGGGAAGTAGTATTTGGGGTTCCTTTCTCTTCATGTTAATAGACTTTGCTGTCCTCTTTTCAACTAATTGGTACTGCTGGTGGCACGACAGAGTGTCATAACAAAACTCAGAGGTACTTTTGTGACACTCTGCAGCCTTCTGGGGAGGGTGAGGGGAGCTTTCCATTAGGTCATTCCAACCTGTCAAATAAAAATCTCAAAATCTGGCAGTAGAAAGGAATAATAAAGGTATTTGCAATGTGATGAGGAAGAAAAAAATAACAGGAGAAAGAACATGAGCAATAGTCTTGTTCTAGAGTGACTGAATGTCCAAAGTAAAGAAAAATTAAAATGCTACACTGCTCACTTGAAACTGCCAGAGTGCTAGAAGTGCCGAATGGAATAGTGCTTCAGAAAGAAGGTAAATATTCGCTCTGACTTAGTATTATCTGCAGAGGCACTAGAGACATATTAAATAAACAACTATGCAATGTTGAAAATACTTCCAAAAGAATAAAAGAAAACTGTCAGCATTGCCAAACGATAACAGAAAAAGCGGAAAAAAAGTCTTGTAGTTAAGAGACATGGAAAGTGAAATTTATTGTAAAAGTGCATTGCCTCTCAGTTTCTAATAATGTGAACTCTCTCCTGTACCATCTGGCTCCACTGTCCCCACCACAGGGCGATCTAATTATTGGGGAAACATTTGCTAACAGCAGCACCTGGCTGCTCTTTGGTGTTTAACTTTCCTTTCCTGCTCTCACAGCCTCAGGTTCACAAGACCCAGGCATGGCTGCAGAGTTGCTCATGGATACAGTAATAATCTGACTTGGCCAGTGGTTGCAAATATAGTAAGTGACTTGGCTATCATTACTCAATTGCCAAGCCTTGAGCTGCTCTGAAATACCATGATTTTCCAACTTGTTTTCCATCTCATTCTGGACAGATCCAAAACTGGCTCCAAACTTCCTGATTATTTAACTTGGCCCCCTTCCCCAGTGTCCTCAGGTGTCAAGGTCTGGGCAATGTACAACTGTGTGCTGTTGGGCAGGTAGAATTCATAAAGAGGATTAGGCAATCTGACATCAGAGATGGGATTAATCAATGAAAGACAACCTCAGGTCTTTCAGTTGTGCTGGTGGGTTGGATTTGATTGCAAATGGATCCTTTTGCAATTTCAGCCAAAGGTACTAAAAATGACACTAAAATAAACCTTCCTTGAAATCCATCGTGTAGGATCAGCCACGCTTTCTAAAAAAAATTTGGGGGCCAAACTTCATGAGGCACCACAGCACTGCCTCCCACCTCAGATCCAAAAATCTCAAACCAGCCCAACATTTTGAGCAGGTCAGAGCCTCACCTTCCCACTGGAGCAGCCACGGCTGCCACCTGCCTGGCTTGGACTGCGACAAGCTTGTTGGTACAACAAACCTGCTTCGTGACTTTGTGAAGTGCAGTTTGGGATATAACATCGCATGACCCTCACACTGCTTTTAGTGCACACTGATGGTGTTTTCCTGCATGGCATTAGAGAGTTAACATTTGGCAACGTGCACTCCCTTCCCTCCCCAGACACATTTTTCTCACTCAGAGTCTTCCTATTCCATGCTGCCTCCTCTTGAGCCTCTCAAACTATGAGCTGCGGAGTCAACAACTGGGATTCATGATCAGATTTAGAGCCCTGGACAGAAATTTTGAAGAAATATTTTCCTCCTATTTCAATAAAAACAATAGTTTTTAATTTCATCTGAAAATAAAGAATTTTTAAATGGCCTTTGTTGCTTTCCTAGGAAACTTCCCATGAATTTTTATCATATCAAACGTTATTCTTTGTGCTAAGGTTTTGGGAAAGCAAGGAAGCAGTAAGACCTGGAATAGCAGACTTAGATCACGATCCAGAGAGGGGCTAACTCAGCAGAGAGGCAGCTAAGAAAACCAAGATGCCTTAAAGCAGGCAAGTGGTTCATTTGTATTGCTCTGCTCTTCTCGCAGCTCTGGACGAAGGACAGGGGACTTTGTTGCATCCTTTCTGCCACAGTGAGCCAGAGCTCTGCTGGCTTTCCATGCATTTATTTAATCATTGCTCTGCAGCAGAGCTGGTCAGAGACTGAACTCCCTGGAGAGGCTGTGCCAGATCCCTAGGGAGATCCATCCCCAATGGTCTTTTTAGACATACTTAACTGTCACAGTGCAGAGTTAGCACGGGGACATTTCCCTATTCCAGCCAAGAGGATTAAAAAAAAAGTAAATAAAAACAGTGCAAACCATCACAGAAAGTGTCATATCCAAGCACAAACTCTAAGATTCAGTGAGTGACTAAAGGCTGCAAACAGAAATGCAAGCAACAGCTAAGCTGTGTTTTCCAATTACAGTTCACAGAAATACAGGAATTGCTGTAGGTCTAAATTGTTCTCTGGACAGTAATAGCAGCATACCTAGAAATCTTCTTAATATCTCTTAATATCTAGAATTCTAAACAGAAAACATACAGCAGGTATTTGTACCAGTTATAGCATAGATCTAGAAACAAAGTAAACTATCAGCTTCCCACGCAAGAAAAGGGCACCGAGTGCAAAGAGATGAAAGAGATTAAAGAAACAAATCAGACTACCAGCAATAATGGATGCCTTCTGCCCCTTCCTATGCACTACTTATGTATCACAGTGCTCACAATTGCTTTCTTACTTTGCCATCTTGAGATGATTGCTCTTTAGATTAGAGAAAAGGCAAATAAAAACTAAGACATAATGAACTGTAAAGGATTAAACTGGGTACTTCACACAACGCCTGCAATACGAGAGCAGGGAGATGATCAGTGAAGTTAAAAGGCAGGGTAACTAAACAAAACTTGTTTAAATGCATAGTTTGCTGCATCCTATGGAAAACTCTGTCCTCACTCCCCCTTGGCTTTCATGTTGACACGTTGGGAGATGGGTAGGTTTTTATTCTGCCTTGCCTTCCTTTTACACAGATGCTCTTATTCACAAATTCAACAGATCTTAATGGCCCTAGAAATCCACATTTTTACTCCAGATCTCCCTGCTGTTCTAAATTGAATCCTTTTATACTACTAGGATACCTGTGAAGGATAGTTATTTTTTAAAAATAGTCTTACGACATCCAAAGTGGATGAATTAAATTCTCTCCCTTCACAGTTTTGTGCTTTCCTCACTGCTGACCACACCACCATCTTTTCTGTTACTTCAAGCATAAGCTAATCTTGTTCAGCAAGGTGTTTCACAACTTATCACTTACCCCATTGTCTGCTTCATCATCATTCCAATATACCAGTCTGAAAAACATCTGCTACACTGACAAACAAAACAAAAAAAAAAGAAACCAAAACCACCTTCATGATTTCAACCACACCACCTCTGTATTCAGCAGGACCTCCTTGCAAGCACCTGCAAGCCTATAACCCCATTCACGTCCTTTCCCAACCACCTCAGCAAAAATCACAGGTGATGCTTTGACAGCTCACATTCTGTGACCATTACTTTTCGTGCTGGTCAATAAAGTCTCATAACATTCTCCCATCTTGTCCTATCCATCTCCACTTCTCCTCCACGGCTGTAAGCTCTTTGAGGCAGCAGTTCACTTTTTGTTTCCTATGTTTGCTTAACACAAAAAGGTCCAGCCTTTGGACAAAGAACAAGCACCTATGGTACTCATCTTCCCAAGATACCATTGGTATATAGAACGTCCATAATTTCGGGAGCTAAAACAAATCATGCATCATCATTGTTAACAGGACTTTCTTTTTTCCCATTCTCTTTTGAGTCAGGGGAGCCCATATGTTCCCACTACGGGTTTTATTGTATTCCCTCTGAAGAATCTATTACTGGCCCTTGTCAGGCTACTACTATGGCAGCAAGGAAACCTGTTTTTCTATGCAGGCTGATGAATGAGCCAATAAATTCTAAATCTACTGCCATGGATGCTTCAATTATTGCTATTATTTATTGTCATCTGCTATGTGTTAACTGTCTCCTTGGGGCTGGACCAGTTGGCAGTGCTGATCAGGGTGAAAAGTCTTCAGCTGTGCTAAAAAAGAAAACTGGTGCTGGAGAACTTAATAGAGAGGATGAGAGGAATTAAAATAGACACATTTCACATGTAAGCAAGAACTCCCTATGGAATAGAGTCCTCACATTGTTTGCCTGTTTTCACCTGCTGCATTGTTGATTAGAAGCGTAAATGAAGAATATTTTCCAAAAAGGAATTTAAATACTTTAGAAGAAAGGTTGGCCAGAAAACCAAAGAAATACAACTGATCAAAAAAAAAAAAAAAAACAAAAAAAACTGCATGGGAAGAAAAAAGTAAAGAACATGAGAACATCACAAAAAGGAAGAGCAAGTCTTACACAAAGAGTCAGATTCTGAGATATAAATACCAGTTAGATAACTCAAGTTAGGATTTTCCACAAAAATGTTAAATGAGGGATAAATTGTTACTGCTTGAAATACCTGAAACTTGCTTGTCAGTATGGGGTGAAAAAAGCCAACAAAACACCAAGGACCACAGAAACAAATCCCAAAACATCTATGAAGAATTCTGGAAAGGGGGATGGTGAAAAGGGATGAGTGGATGGCATGAAGAGCACAGCATACAATGTGTAATGTTAACCAGGGATTAGAAATTCTTTAACACCTGCAATAAGTATATGATAGCAAAACCTACATGCCTTCTAAATGGGAAATAATGAGATATCTGGATATTTATAATACACCATACCTTTTTTTAAATTTGAGCAAGATAGTTTTTAATAGAATTCAGATACAGAAACATCATACACAAAATGCACTGAAATCGTGCTTTCCTAACCAGCACTGCCACATGCATCTAGTGTTGATTTGCTGTGAGATTTACAGAATTATACTGGATTATTGCTCAACTCAAAACACATCACTGGTACAGACAAACAAAGTTGAAAATGATGGATTAGTTGTATGCAATTCATTTGACAAGCATCAGAAAGTGGAGAGCAGGGAGAGGAGAAAACCCTTTACTAAAGCCACGTAACCTGAGTTAATGAAATTATATTTAACTAAGGGTGTGTATTTAGACTTGATTTTACCTTGGTGACTTAGCCATTAGTAGGAATTCATTGTTTACCTCCACGATCCTTATCGGTACTTAGGCAGTGTTTGCACGTGATTTTCTACTGATTGCTCAACATGCTCTGTGTTAGACTGTTTTGAAATAAACGAAAACACAGCAAGATCACAGAGGGCTAATCTCAATTATCTAATCTGCTTAAAACTGTATGGTTTCTTTTCTCGTTGACGCCACATTACAGCTTCCTCTATGGGCAGAACTGTATCTACTGATGCCAAACCAGACATCTGTTTCTTCTTTTGCAAGACCAAAACTTCTCTATCAGTGAAACGGAAACAGTTATTATTCCAAATTACTTTTCTTAGGTCATTTGAGGATCACTCCTCCAGAGGTAATAACCACCTTTATTGATTATGGGCCCTTATCTGTGATAGTTGTGGGTGTTTGACTTACATAATAGACCCTCAAAAAAAAAAAANNNAAACACCAAAAAAAAAAAAAAAAAAAGCCACCCCTCCTCACCCCCCCAAAAAAAAAAACCAAAACAAAACAAAACCACCACACCACAGACCTCTGAGAACCTGATCACAGGACTTTGAACATCTCCAAGAAAGATGGGTAGCTCCTAAAGGCTTTAATGATATAAGGCTGGGGTGAAAATCAAATCTGAATACTTTGACTTAAAATCCAGACTCTTGCTGCCTCTGGAGCACAGATCCTGTCCAACAATTCATGAAAAGAGCAAAAAACCAAAGAGTTCCTGGAAAACCATTATGCCAATGGGCAATTTACAAAAACAACAAATGATCAAAAAGTTGCTTTTATAGTTTGTGTGTTTGCACTGGCTGGAGAACACAATAGCCAAAACTCTCTCACCCAGAAGGATCCTGCTTTAGCTTTATGCAATCAGTTCCAAGATTTCACCTTGTGCACCTGAGCTCCACAACCAAATGCCCTGAGTAATTTCAATTTCTATGTCAGCTTCTTCCAAAGATTGCATTAACAACAATTAAAAGGAAAAAAGTTAATCTTAGCAGCTAAAGAGTTAATGCAGACATTAAAGAGTTTGCACATTAGCCTGCCAAGATCTGATGTCTCTGTTGTCGTCTTAGAGAATAGGTTTGCCCTTGGGACACATCTTTCAAGCAGCTGGAGCCCTCGAGACAATTCATGAGAAAAAGACTTCTAGGAACACTTTTACTTACACTTCCAAGCAGTTCTCCCTTGCTCTACCCCAGCCATTTTTAATGCATCCTGTGTTGTGGAGTCCAGCAAAAGAGCAATACCCTTGTGCCCTATGGTCCTTGTAACAGGCTCCCAATAGCAACAGCCAGGTAAATAAATTAGAAGTATCAGGAAGTGCTATTTTACAAGGGAGAAACATCCATATGAAAGCTGTCAAATATCTGGGTTTGAAGCATGTGGCCAAACTGAGCTGCTGCATTTTAATTTTCACCAATATGACATTTCCCATCCAGCATCCAATTGCCTCTAGGATTAGACTGACCCACGTTTTCCTTCAGACTTCGTGACCATTGCTTCCCCAGGCCTCCACACAGTGTAAGGCACCACCACCGAGGGAATAATGAGTGTTCAGTGCGAGGGCCAGGGAGACGCACATTAGAGCGGCAGGAGCGAGAACAGCACTGATATTTTCATTACAGCACACACCAGTAAGGAAGGGCCTGGCTCAGGATGGAGCAATTGAATGGCAAAAAGACTCTGTAGGTTTGCTTAAGGCTTCCTGAAGTCTCACACTTGCCTGATGACCTTCTTTTTGAGACAAATCTTTTTTATAGTTTTTTAGCCAAGAGTTCAAAGGAGTAGCCTGACAAAATAAGAGAGATGATTCCCTCTACACCCCAGATCACAGCTTGCCAGAGTGGTAAGGAATTATCTTGCAACCTTTTTTACTAGCACACAACAACATGAATGCTCAATCAAGAAGCAGCAACGAACATAAAGGTTCAGAGACAATTCCTGGTTAAGCACCAACATTTGCATGCTGTTGGAATTACTTGAACTTCTTGAGTCTGCAAAAATGGAGTTGAGCTTTTCCCAGAGAACCACTGCTGTCTGATTTAATTCGTGTGATACACACTCAGCAAAAGGAAAAAAATCTGAAATACTGGTTTTTCCTCAAACATGACAAGACACTAGTAAGAAAATCACCTACAACTAATGAATCAGAAGGAGAAAGCAAGATTGAAGAGCATGGATGTTTTCTTATATTCTAGCAGCATATGGCTACCTCCCATTTCAGCAGAGTTCAGAGTTAAATGGCAGAAGCCCAACTGCTCTAGAAAACAAATATGCAAATGGAAAGCCAGCACACTTCCCTGTCATAATGCTTCATAGAAACCAGAGCTTCTTTAGTTTAGTTTTACACAGAAGCATGGGTCTGAGAGTCAAAACTCCATGTCTGTACCGTGATGTTTTGTCCAGAGCTGTCCAATGAGTACTGCTAGCAACTTGACCATATACCATTAGAGCAAGACTAATTCATAACGGTTTAAACTCTCATGGAGCCAACAGGTCACAGATTTTGTTGTTGTTATTGTTGTTTTAGCACAATTGGCAACTGTATGGCTTATCCATAGCAGAATTGAGCTTTGTTTTTGCCATGACTATATGATGTTAATAGTGGGAAGCCTTAGTTGGTACAGGCCAATAGCAGCACATTCTAGCCAGGCTAGCAAGCAAAATATAGGAACGTGTCCTTACCATTCTAAAACTACAGAATGTTGAAAAGATACATTTCCAATAAAAATAAATATGAGGGGGGGGAAGCTCTTTTTTTATATATGAGAAAACAGCACAGTTTGATCTGTTGCAAAAGAACACAGACATACAGCTTTGGTTTTTGGAAAAACCCACAAATGTAAAAGATGTGATTGGCCTGGAAGTTGGTGGTTTTTTTAAGCAGTCACAAGGTAACATTATTATTGCCAAAACTTAGAATTTTACTGTAATATTTGTGATAAACTGATAAAAAACCCACAAAATTTTCATAAGCACCCCCATTTCCAGAATATTGGCATTATTTAAGAATCTATTTTATTTACAAGGGACATCTTTTCAATCCTCACTAATGTGGCCAAAACAATATTTTTAATATATTTCCATTGTTTTGAAAGATCTGGCTCATAAATCATAAATATTTGGGGTTAGCCATGGGGAACTGACAATTTTTTTGCCTGAGCATAGACTCAGGCAATACTTCTCTTTTGCCAGAAATAGTTCCTGGCTAATGGTTTCTGGGAATACTTGATCATTATTTTCACAGGGCAGTGGAACAGATTCTTTGCATGAGGCCAACAAAGGAGTCTGTCAGAGAGTAACACAAACCTTGCCATGCTGCCACCCAGAAAGGAAGCCTTTTATAGAGAGCTTTAGAGGTACCTGGGAAGGAGGATGCTGCCTCTGCTCTACTCGAAAGCGATAGGTTCCTGCTGCCTCTGATGACTCAGGCAATATGCAACTTACCTCTGCAAAATCCAAATTTAGTTCTGACACGCTGCTCTTTCGATTTCATTCTCCCTATCGAGCCTGTGACTCCTCACGCCCTTTTACGGCCTGGATTTCACTCTTTGGCAACAAGCAAAATGATTCCTGGGACTATCAAATCAACCAGATGAAGACTGACTTCTTCTCACTCAAAATATTATGCAGCACAATTCTCCAGATATTTCCCTGCAAATGAGTCTGACAAGTGCTGTATAATGTGCAAACCAACTTATACAAACAAAAGCATGAGAGAGCATGAGCAGAAATAAAATTATACAGAACAAACTTAGAACAGTTGTGAGGCTGCACAGACAGCAATTAGTTGACTGGCAATGCAAGAAAAGATGAATTTCCCATTCAAAGGGGGAAAAAAAAAAAAAAAAAAACCCTGAGCAGCACATCCAATATGTACTCCACAGGAACCAAAGACAATGCTTCCTCAGACAGAAGAGCTGTATCGACACCAGCATGAATACCCTTTCTTTCCCCTCTCTATGCCAAAAATGAATTTTCTAAGGAGCAGTCTCAGGTGGTAATGTAAAGATTCCTGAATTCTATCCCCGAGTCATTATGTGACCTTGAGAGAAAAAAAAGATTCACTCAAGTGCACAGGGTCTCCATTTAGCTACTGTAGAATAGGTATATAATCATAACAACACTTATTGATAATGCAGAAGGGTTGGGAGGCTTAATGAATTGTTAAGCACTTCAAGGTCCTCAGCTGCATAATGGAAATCTTTATTAATTAAGTTCTATTTATTGGTTATCACATCCCTTACTTGTGTAAATATAACAATATTTATATTTATAGCAGCTCTAGACATTTTTAACCCTACTTATTTTTTTTGCCATATTGTAGTCCAAATATTTATTTTTATGAACATCTAGAACTGGCTGATAGGGGAGAAAGAGAATACTATCAAAACTCCAAATCTGTTCACCCATCCTATTCCCTTGGCTCTGTCAGAGGAATGTAGGGGGACTACTGCTTATCAAAGTTTGACTTAATAAATGCTGCTGGAATCTAAGCAAAGAGAACAAAGGGATATGGCTGTTACGAAGAATGAAGTTGGCGTTTTTTCCTCTTCCAATTCACCATCTGCCTTAAAGGCAAATTTTACCATTTCCCCTTCACAAACAATAAATAGGATATCACCAGTCTGCTTAAACACAGCATTTCTTCCCAAAACAATGAGTGTCATTATCATAATGATTGGTGCCACTAAATGCCCTTTAAAAATCAGGTTTTAAACACAGCCTTTCTAATGCAAAGCTCAAAACCAGCTGTTGTGCATGACCTGACCTGGGCTGAGAGGCAAGGCAAGAACATACGTGGCTCCTACTCGACTCCTTCTGCAATTTTCCCCATCAAGCCACTGACCACATCTGGCCCCAGGAACGTTGCCATTGGCGCCAAATCAATATTTTACCCACCAAATTTGAAAATTGAACAGCAACTACAGCAGCCCCTTTACATTAAGGATCCTAGCTGCAAAGAACTGTAAGGGAATATACAAAGTTTGGTTCCACCTTAATTTAAGTAAAAAGGAAATTACAGATTCTGGTGTCTTACCTGTGTTGAGAGCGGGGGAAGGAAATCAATGAATGAAACATATTGGGGGGAGGGAAAAAAAAATGATTTATGTTACTATTTTTGGATAAACACTAAGTTCTTTTGGGATCTGGGTGAAAAAAAACCCGCACAAGTTACTTTCCATCTGACAGTTCTGAATGATCACAGAAGTAATATTTGGTATGCAGCAAAACTAAGAAACTCTGTTGTCTGTCAAAAGAAAGAGTGAGAATTGTCTTAGGCAGCAACACCTGATCTATTATTAATCCATACTTCAGAATAGACTTAAAATGTATTGACATCTTCAAGCAGAAAATGACAATGTACAGGCTCTTTTAAATTCCTAAGGGAAATCCAGAACCATAGGTGAAGCTACCGTTAAGGAGAGGGGAAGGAAATCCAAATTATATTTCTTTACAAATAGCCTAAATTAGTTTTCATTAGTTAGCAATTACATGTGCCAGTATAAATATATTTTTGGGTCATTGATGAGCTCAACTTCACGAAACATCTGAGAACGCGTGTTTGGAAAGGGATACCCCAACTTAGGAGCATTTTGAAGTAACTTACAAATCACCTAACTCAGTCAAAAATAACTCACTTGAGAATGATATAATTACTTTCAGTTTGCTTTAAGCCAAAGAAAGGTTGACACAGTGATTAAAAGGAAGGGGGGAGTGCAAGCAAAGGAGAAAAAAAAAAGAGTTACTTTATACTGCTTGAAATTGGGCTATTCGGAGGCCTAGGACCTGAGCTTATTTGAAGAAAGATTATCTTGACAAATTGGATAAACATTTTGTGCATGACAGGACGCTGATGGAGAGTCTGTTCTGCAAGCACACCTGGGGGATAGTTTGCTTAGTGTGTGACCAAGGTGTTCAGCTAACCCCGAGTCCTCCCAGGGCGCTTTGTTTACTCTGTGACAGGTATAGGCAGATCTGAAGTTGAGGCCTCCATAACAGTTCCTGCAGACTTTACAGATGCAATTTTCCCTTGTCCCTGGGACAAAACACCTCTTGGCTAGACCAGTCTGCAAAAAGCTCCACCAGAATTCAGCAAATAGCTGGCATTTAAGGAAGCCTGCAGGCTGGTATGCCTGAGGGCCGTGAGTGACCATTGCAAATAAGGCATCACATCTCCAACCCTTGTCCTCCTTACCCCTCGGCATGGACCAGAAGGTACCACTCCAACACCCTGATAGAATCATCATCAAGTAGTGAAAGAAAAATGTGACTATAAACACAACCTACTGGTTAGTCAGAAGGGGAGTGAGCATCACCTATGTAGACTTTTGACTTCCTTGCCTCAGAAAACAGTGGCCATTTTGTTCTGCCTTCACTTTGATGCCAGAGACTGAGCAACACAAGACACCAGACCAAGGAGGCTGATGGCTACTGTGCAGGTTGTTGGTGGCACCTGTTAGCATCACCTGGAGGACTCCTTTGTCCAGGCAGGCAGGAAGCAAAGTTTTGCTCCTCATAACAGAAATAGTTGTACTGGCAGCTAAACCCGTGCCGATCCCAACAATCCACCCTCAAGGCTTTTTTCATGTGTGAGTTCAAGAAGACAGGGATTCCATTCTCAAACCCCACATTCCCAAAGCTGCCACACAGCCCTCCCTCCACCTTTCTGGGGTGGGCTGGTTTTCAGCCAGATGAGCTCTGGGCCCACGGCAAGTTGATTCAAAGACAAGCATTTATGCCAAAGCAAAGGGCCAGAAGGATTGAGAAGGAGCAGTTCTAAGAGAAACAATTCAGTGAAGCCGAAGTCATTATGGAGCCACTCTTTAGGACTACAGAAGTTTACACTAGCAGGTGATAAAAACTCTGATCAGAAATTGGTTTTTTCGAATTCCCAGTTGTTGGGTGGCTAAACTGAAGGGGCCTGTATGCCATCTCCAGTTCCTGAGCCAAGCACACCAGTACACGGGCTCAGGAAAATGAGAACAACACTGAACTGGCAAATTTCAAGCCAGACTCATTAGTGTTCTGCAAAGTGATTATCAGGCAGTGCAGGTAGAGAAGAGTATCTGTTTTACACTTCAGCAGAACATCATCCCAAATCCCAATTCTGTACCTTGACATTGTCCAGTCTGTTTGAGGACAGTTGGCTTCCTCTACTTCCTTCTATACAGAAGATATTTTAAGAGGGAAGATGAGATTAAGAAACCTAAAATTGATAGCTTGGATTGACCCTTTGGACATCAGCCACTATGTTTAGATGGGACAGGCCCACAATGCTTCTGCCTCTGGTGTTCACTAGCCCACGAAGGCAAGCACTGGTGACTTGCCATAGAGCACAAGGCTGTTAATATTGCTCACTGGACTAAGGCAGGACTAGGGAGACGTTCACAGCATTTCTACTGAGAGGTAAGAATGAACCAGTTCCCTAAAGCAACAATCAACCTCTTCTGTATCACATCAATAAATTATTATTCTTTCTCTCTGACTAGCAGTGACAAGCAGACAAAAAGCCAGAGCTGCTTTGCAGCAAGGCTGTGTGGCCTAACAGAGATTTGATTTAAAACCCACAGAAGAAAGAAGGAAGCATTTCCAAATACCTCAGAAATATTTGAGAAACTGCTTTTAACATGGGAAGGGCCCTTCATTGATTTTTGCCTTTCAAACTTAATTTTCCAGAATAGCTGCCATCACTGTATTCAAAAAGCAGCAATCAAAGCAGTTGAAGGTATTATAAAATCACTCTGCTGCAGAAAGAATTTTCACCCAGGCCATTTACATTCTGACATGTGCTCAGGCAGAACACCCCAAAGCTAACACACATCTCCCTTGTGAATTATAACAACTTGGAATAACTTCAGATAGTGCTCGCCATGTAAGATATAAAGAGGTGACAGAAATAATTTATCTCCATCCTGTGGAAGTAATATGAACCTTCATAGGCAGACCTGGAGTCAGCAAACAAGTACTGTCACCCAAAAGTGATCTGAAAATAAAGACATTGAATGATAGGAAACAAATATTTTTCCAGGATATAACAGCCTAAAGGACACAAGCAGAAAGTTGAGGAGCTCATAAAAGCAGCTGTGTACCTCTAGCTTGCCCTGGGGGATATTGAGATGATGAGGAACATTTTCATGACGCAACCCTTACATCTTGTATTTCATTAGCTGAGTGTGTTTTCACTATCCTGACAGGAGAGGTTGTCTTTTCAGGGTGACTGAAATAGAATTAGGACAATATTTCATTCCAATTCATACAGTTATTATTAAAAAGCAATTTTTCCTTATTTGCCTGTGACACTACACTGCGCACACAAAAAGAACAAAGGCTGTCACAGGCAGAGTCTGCCAAGCAGGAATGTTCTGGCTCTGACCGTATGTGATGATGTGAACTATTGTGCCCCAGCTGACACTGCCATGGCTCCCTGAGCACTCGCCAGTCAGCGCATCTCTGTTTGCAGGAAGGAATCCAAGCTACAGAGGAAACTATGACTTTGCAGTTTAATAGAAATCCTCAGGTACAGATGAGGCCAAAAAAAGGCAACAAAAGCTTAGCACAAAAGAGGATGTTTAATGATCTAACACCAGATCTCGATGCAAATCTGCCTGGATTCAGGCATGAGTCTCAGCTGTGAGCATCCCTTTTTGATGGAACATGCAGGACACACCCATTATTAAAGTACTTTCTCGAACAGCAAAATATATACTATCCCTCCCAATTTTATTCTTATTTTCTTGCCTGAGATTTAACTTTATTCAGCTTCAGACAAATTATTTTTATTTTAAGCTGGAAAACATGCAAAATAATATTAATTTGCTCCGTAAAATTGATCTTTGCCCACAAAATACCCCACAAGCCCCTTTTCTGCAAAACTAAGTATCCTGACAACACTTCTAAAAGTAATAAAAAAATTTTAAAAACGTCTTTGTCATCAGATTAGTTTTGTGTTTCCCATTCAATTGATCTCCATATTTCTGAAGATCACATTTGTGCTCAAGTGGTAGAAGTCAGACAGCAGCAAAATGTGATACTGAGCAGTGATCAGATGGGTGTGCTTACAACAGAACTTTCCATCAGCACAATCTATCAGGCTCCAGCAATACAAAATTAGGTTTTCAAAAGTAGGTTTCCTTTTTAAAAATAGGACTTGCATGATTTCTAAAAATGGATCAGAGAACAGTGCCAGCAGAATGTCTGCAAACAAGCTCCCTCTACATATTCCAAGTGCAAAGAGCAGTGAAGCTGCAGTATTCCTGCTCATTCTCAGTTTCAGAACTATGAGTTTCAAGACCACCTGGGACCAAGGACTCGATTTAGGTGATCAACCCATTTTTCAAAAGAAATCTGTTCTTCAATGCTTTTGCTACTTGTTCCAGCTAAAATTGGCTCAGCAAATGCTGTACACTCACACTTGTGCATCACCCTTGGGTGCTTTAGAAAACACAGTCTCTAACCAATACTGTCACAATTCAACTCATTCCCATGGCCTCTTTTTTTTTTTTTCAAATACTGTGTGTGATTTTAATCTCATAAACAAAACATTCACAGCTGCAATGAGCACTCTCTTGCCTTACGCTGTATGTCAGGGTGTGCCCTCCCAGAATATCTATCCCAGCCCGTTATGCAAAAGACAACCAGTCCTTTATGGCAGAAACGGCCCGAGCCCCATTAGCCAGGCAGATAGACGCGTTTGGAGCACAGATCCCGGAATATAGGGAAGCCATTGTTTCAGTTCAGAACAGGCCAGGGAGCCTCCATCACATGGGGAAAACCTTTGATGTCTCTTGGATTTAGAGGACAAGTCCAAACGAAAGCAGGGGAAGAGCAGCTTCTGCTAAGCAGGGCAAACTTTTCCTCTCTCTCTGATGAGGGGAGGTTTTCTGCAGGAACAAAACAAACTCCCGCAGATGTGACCAGTGGGGAGACAGTGCTGGCTGGCAGGACAGAAAACAAGGGCTGTTCAGGGACAGCCTGGCAAAACAACCAACTCTGAGTACAGAAAAGACAACCTGGTCTGGTGACTAAAGGGAAGAAACAGAATTCTAAGGGTTTATTTATGTATGTAAATGTGCTGATATTTTGAAGCTGTAAAAGTACTTTTATATCAAATTAACTTGCCATTAAATGGCTGACTGGTGATCTTCCTCACCACAACAATTCAGTATAAAGTGACAAGACACGGCAATATGAGCATCTTGAGGACCAGCAACATAAATCTTTAATTCTCTTGTTCTTCTGGTTTTAGTTTAGCTCTGTATAAAAATCAAGATGCGAGTCACACCATGAGAGACAGCAGCCTGAAGAAAAGCCAGTAAGGTCACAGGCACAAGCAGATCTGAAGTCTCTCCTACTTTTCAACTTGCTTCCAAATTTCCAGGGTTGGTTGCAGTGGTGCATTGTTACTTATGATCTATCCTTAAGCCAAGCATGAAATGTGGATTTCTTCTCTTGCAGGTAGACAATTACGAAGTGTGTCTGCAGTGAACAGTGACAAACACTGAGTCTCCTGGACAGTGCATTTCCCAACCACGTGTCTGGCTGGCAGTCAGGCTCAGGATCCACAGAGCACTAAGGGAGGAATCAGGTCCAAAGTGTCTGTCAGAGACCAGGGTGCATCTAGTCTGATCTTACAAGGGTACAGGCTTTGTACAAGCCTTGTCCAACCCCACTGTGGGGAGTAGAGAGCAAAGAGTGAGGAGAGGGGAGAAGAAGCAGAAAAAAATTACCCTACTGTTTAATAATTCACTTCTTGGGACAAAACATGCATAGATTTCTCTGCTCCAGGCTCAAAGCCCCTCCCTAAACTCCTACCCAAATACATGACTTCATGTAAACAACGTGACCAAGTCTGGATTTATGAAGTAGATCCTCATAATGCAGTTTAATTTTTAGCAAGAACAATTATGCATTACTGTGGAACACAGTTGTCAAATTCTGAGAATCAACTAAGAAATAAATACAGTAATCCCTACATAAACAGTCTGTAAACCACTTAGTAATCTGGGAGACAAGAACCTGCTATTAAACATAAGTGGTAAACTCTGAGAGAAGCATTTAAAATGAAGTGCAAGCAGAACACACATGACAGATTGGGGGTTTTTTTGTGCCTTCAGAAGTCAAACACCCCATTCTAACTGGGTGAAAGAAGTTATGTGCATCCCCAAGCAAGCAGCTCTTTTAGTTTCTTTCCCAGGTGCAGTCATGGAAGATGTTTTGTACAATGTTTGTGCAAGGTGAATATTTCTTTATGTTGAATCATATTCTTGTTGGAGTGCTGGATTAATGCACAAATAGGACAGGCATCTAGATGGCTTGGGCACATCCCCTATTTCCAGATTAATAGCACTATTCAGAGAACTATCAAATTCATATTTTAGTGACATGAGAATTTATTCTGGATAATCTACAGACAACATGGATATTAAGTAGACAATACTTCTTTTGTTACAAGAAGCAGAAACCATGTAAACTTAACTACTGTCCAAAACAATAATCTTAAACCAGAAGTGAGAATCTATCTCAAATCAAGTTTATCCATACAAAACTTTCTTTAATGCCTCCAAATACATCAACCCAACAAGCAGAGATATCTTTTGAGACACCTCACTTATAGTTATCAAAGCCAACATGACTTCCTCTCTAATTTTTAAAGCTTTTATGGAAAAACAAGCTTTGAGAATGTTTGGTGATGAGGCCTGTTCATTTTAGTTCCAGATTCAAATTCTATCCCTAAGACCACTTGCCTTTGCACTGGCACATCATGCACTTGGATGTTTTTAACTTGGGAGGTTTGTTCTATTCTGACACTGTCCTTGCAGAAGCACAAAAATGTTCTTTTGGGAGGCCAAACTCAGTGGTCCCAGCCCTCCACTGCAGATCCCATTATTCTGGCATTACTCTTCACCCCACAACAGAAGCGTGCTAATATAAGGGGCTCGATGAAAACCAAACAAAACTATCCTGCTACAACTCCACGTGAAATGTTGACCCAAGAAAAATAAAGCATGCCTCTTGGATATACATCTGCCCACTTTGCACAGCAGATAGCAGGGGGCCTGCTGCAGGTGCTAAGGAGAGTGATTTAAGCCAGCTTCCAAAGTTCATATTGATAAATCGTAAGCGTATCACACCAGCCATCTGCACACACCTCGTCACATCTGCAGGCCTTGCAAGGAGCTCAGGGAGGTTTTACATACAGCTGAGCAAACCCTTCCCTCCTCCATCCATGCTGGAATTTCAGATCCCTCACGCTAGTTCAGCTCTTACCCTTGCGAAGAACCTCATTTGTCTCCACCATGTCCCATCTCAAGGCCTTTCTTTCAGCCTTGAGACCCACAAGAAACTCTATTGCTTCTTATCACCATTTTCATCATGTATTTATGTATACACACACACGTTCTACACTTCCCTCTTGAGACTGCAAATGCAAATCTACCTGGACAACTTTAGGGACCAATATAAACACATGTTACAGCTCACATTGTTTATATCTCAATCTCACAGTTCCTTCTTTCTGCAAAGAGTCAGTGCCCACTTCCACAGACTGAAATTAAAAAAAAAAAGATCTGCACATGTATGTGCTATTCTCATTAACAGATAAAGGAGACAGTAAATGGAATAAGCTCGCACCATTATTTGGTACCTGCGCAAGCACTTTTGCACATATTTAACACTACTCTTATCCATCAAAGCACATAAAACCAACACAACTTTAAGCACAAAATACATTTTGCTGAACAGAGATAAGTAATTTAAGTCTCATCCACGAGGGCACTGGTGAATTAACACCACATGGTTGAAATCTCACAGACACAGAAGTTTTGGGGTTTTCCTGCACATCCTTAGATTAAACTCCCCTTTAGATAAAAACCACCTAAATGAAGCTTAACTTTTGCCAAGATAACCCACTTTCAGATTATTTTGTTTTTCTTTTGCATAAGCCTGCGATTTTCACATAATCCACAAGCAAATAGCTCTATTCTGTAGATTAAAAATTATAAAAGACCATGTAATCAGCTGACAAAAGAACTGAAAACAACCCCAGAGGAAACGCAGAGCTGCTCTGCAGGCTCACAATGTGCTGCTCTGTCAGCCTCCCACTCCTTCAGCAGATACTCCTGACATTTCTTGTGTCATTACTGGACTTTATGAATGGGGCTCTAGGATGTTTGCTGGAGAATAATCAGAAAGGGAAGGGGCCTGGTATCACGGACAAGGGAGCTGCTTCACTCTCTGCTGACCAGATCCAAGCAATTAGTTCACTGCTTTCTCCTGCCACCAACTATGAATCACAGCTCGACATTGTATTAAAGGCTGAATTGTTGCCCATTTTTTAATAAAGATGCTTAAGAAATTAAGCTATTGTAACCCCAAATAAACTGCACGTGGTTTGGTGGCTTTATTTATTTCACACGCATCCAAATGTTTAGGTACTTACACAAAGTCTCATCAACCTTTTCAGGCCAGAAAAGTCAGCTGTAATTCTCACCAAAGAGAGTTACCCCACGGAGGTTACAGCTCTTTCCACTTCTGGTGCAGACAGAACCATCACAAAACACAATCCCTGCCACCACATTTCCCTGCTCTCTCTTGGCTTGCCCAGCCACTCATAAGATGCAAATTACTCATAAGGGAAGGGAAAGCCCTGCTGGAGAGGATTGGTTTGCAAGTCTGAGATGAAACAACACTGCCAGTTGTGCAAGAGATCACAAACACACAGGAGGAACCCAGTCTGGGTGCTTCTGTTGTCACCTGCTCTTACAAGCCTGAGGAGCACTTTCAACTAATTTTGAGAAAGGCCTTTGGAAACAGCAGCCTTACAGGTTTGTGGGGAATAGACAGTTCCAATAAAAGGAATACCCCAGCAGATAGAAAGGATGCAAAAGGAAAAATCAGCCACAGCACACACACAGGAAAGAACTCAAACTGCCTGAAAGAAGAGTTTCAACCGAGCTGAGGCTCCCACAGTGGTCCCACCAAGAATGGCAGACCTGTTCAAGAAGATTTCTTCTGCTTGCGGGGCTGCTCTTTTTGCTTCAGTGGTTTCCCTGGGTCAAGCCTGCCAAGTCATGATGCTTCTGGGACAATATCTGGCTAATCAATAAGTATCTTCAGGCAGTTATTAGGGTCTCAGCACCACCATGGCTTGGCCCTGTGGGATCACAGCCAGAACAATTCCCCCATTCTGCTGATAAATAAAACAGCTGCCGGGGATCACAAGGCCTAGAGATTCATCATCAGTATGTAAGGTTTTCAGAGAACTTGGAAACAAGAGGGCTTTCCAAGGTGATCAAGCCTTGGGTATTTTGAGGAAGGAGCATCAAACCCCTGATTCAGGTAACTGTGAAGTGTGCTCTATTGCCATCCCCCCTGCCAGCCTGGCACACCCAGCAATGGCCACTGATGGTGGCAAAAGCTGAGTCCTGGCCACCAGCAGCCTTTGATAAGCCCAGAGCACTTTCCACGGGAAGGGCTCCTGCTGAAGACTTGCTCTCTGTGGGATTTCTTGGTGAGGTTCGTGGAAGATGCTTACCTTGGAGACAAGCAAATAGAGAAAAATTTATTCACAAGTACTTGCTTGAATACAAAGAAAACCAAAGTTTTAATCTCTTTATAACCCTTTTGCATTAATTTTTGCTAAGCTTTAGAGTACTGTGATTAGCAGAGAACATTTTCATAAGTGAAATTTAAGTACCAGAATGTTCAATTAAAGTATAAGTAGAATATTATAAAACTCATAATTCATGATGTCTGGTGGAGTTACATAAGCTAGAAAGGAAACTAATACCATCTGCCATGTAATTGCTCAGCATCAGCAAATGACGGATTTTGCTTGGACCAGGAATAAGTTTTGTATGGACACACATAATCATTGCAGAATGTTTCAAAAAAAAAGGTGTATCTCAAATTCAGTATTATCTCCATGCTAGGTCGATATAATTATTATATTGTAAAGGCATATATACCCTGGATGCGTTCTTAGTTATGGAATGTAATTGCTCAGTTCAGAAAAGCATAGCTACACTAACAAATTCATGGAAACTAATATCAGGCGATCAAGCTTCAAGAAAAGAAAACAGCAGAGAAAAACAGATATAGGACAAAAGAAGCAATATCAAAAAAGCTTTAGACAATCCATGAAGAAATCAATTTTATCCTTTTTACATAAAGAATTTGGCCTGTTTATTGCCTAGTTTAGTTGTTTAGTCTTTATAATCCAAGCTTTTTTCTCAACATGTTTTGATACCTATTTAATCAGAAAATATTTTTAACTTTGCCTATCTGGCTTGAGATGTGCCCTTAAATACTGAGGTTTGTACAGCGAGCGGAGCTGAAAACTGAACTGATCCCATCACAAGCAAATTATCAGCTCTCCAACTGTGGAAGCAAAACTTCACTTAATCTGATGGCAAATAACCTGCATTTCTCCAGCAATTCCTACTTTGGCTAATCAGTCAGGCTGATGGATGTTTAGCACTTACCTTAATGCAGATTTTTGCTTTAGCTAACATTTGTAGAAACAGAATCAATTACAAGCTGGAGATTACTGGGCTGATGGGCTTTCATGCTATTGCAGTTGACCGTGCAATTGGGTTTCTAAGTGACAGACACCACAGGACAGTCTCAGCTTGGCAAAATCCTCCTTTACTTTTCCACTTATCTAACATATTCTTCATTCAGCACTTTAATTTCCCACCCTTTGCCTTTTTTTCTGAGCCATCTGAGCAGAGCCCACGCACACACATGTGCTTTGCTCTTTCCTGAGGATGAAATACCTACATCTGGGTGCCCCCAGCACAGTGGGACATCCCCCACTGGCACAGCTCTGGGGACTATTACAACGTTATCTTCTTGATCAGTCAATGTTCAAACGTGGAAGCGCTGCGTGAGGGAAGGCTTTAAATGCGGAGCTGCACAGAGAGCTCGTGGTCAACACAAAATAAAGCTCAGCAGCCCTCTAGAATGAGTAAGAAACCTTCACAATTAATGCTTTTTGCCAGCATGGTCCCAAGCAAAAGTGCATTCTTGCAGTTAAATATTTTTAAAGAGGCAAATCCTCTCTTAAAAGAGGCAAATTCCTATTTAAAGGAGTTTGGTTGCTCCTTTCACCACACCCAATCTTTACTCAACTTTACCTGTTTGTCAGCAGTTATCATAGTCCTTTTTCACTTCCACTTTTCACCTTCCTAGAAAAAGTTGTAGAATTGGGAGTCCTCAGTATCTGTATTAGAAACACTGGTGCTCAAAATAAAACCTGTAACCCCTGCTCCCTAGCAGAGGTTGGGAAGGCCCAGCACTTAGCAGAATCGAGCCCAGCAATTAAGGTAATAAGAATGCAACTGTTTCCAAAAGGTCTTATCCATAGATTAGAGGAGCATATTTAGGGGAGAAATCCTATTAAAATTTTAGCAGGTAGATAGCATATGTAAGAGGGCGGGTTTTTTTCCAATTAACTAACTGTCTCTAGCCCGGAGCTAGAGCCTCAAATGTTTTTACAACACAGCAATACTCCAGTTCACATCTGTCAGCTGGAATATTTACAGCTTTGTAATTATTATAATTTTCTGAACTGCAGAGCTGGAAGCTGGATGGTTTGGATGGGGCAGTCTGCCATAAGGTACAGAAACAAGGCACTTGCACCTAATCAGGGTCTGAGCCACAGTTTCTCGCCACCATGCCCTTGGTTACTTTAGCATGGAAGTGAAGTGACATTACATGGCTTTTCCCATCTCTAACTAGGAACTTCCAGAGTCTCTCTGCCCTACTCATAGTTTGCTGTCATAAATCTTGTAGAACCTTGCAGCCCTTTACCAGATGGTAAGTTTTGGCTGAAGTCAACCAAAACCATCAGAATTTGCTGAAAAGGGAGACAGACTGGCAGTATCTTCACCCGGGCCTTAACCACACAGGGCTGCACTTGAAAGCCAACTTGTGGGTCAACACAGCATTGACAAAGCCAATCCAGCAGCAACAAAAAGTGATTCCCCCTTATAGCCAAGCACCTAAAAGAAGTGGGATGACTTAAGCACCACTGACCCCAGAAGGAGCACAGAGCAGATCCCAAGGGCATAGGCTGGTGAATTTAAAAGATATGGTGACGCCTAGATCTCACCCACTACAATGATGAGATTTACTGAATACTTTCATAAGAACATGTTTTCAGACATAAAAGGCTTTGGGACCTTTTCCTCCCCCCTCCAAGAAAGAGTTACCTAAACTGACTGGCACCTTCTGTTTTATTAACATCAGCAGCTCCTCTTGGAGCAGACCTTCTACTGAAACCATGTGTGCAGCAGAGCTGAGAAGAAAAACACAACCATCTTCCACTTCCTTTCATAGCAGGTTTTCCCAGTGCATTACCAGGTCTTTGGCACACACCTACTGCCAGGTCTGTGGCTACAACCTGGCCCAGTGCAGGGAAGGGCCCATACATAGGAGCCATGCCATGTTGGGAGACACCATTCTTCATGCAGAAGATTCTCTAAACGATATTTGCGTTGAAAAATGTTTACCCGCTGTGTGTTCCTCCCCAGGAATAACACAGATGTGGGTTCAGGTTTTGTAAGAGACACTTGGGTAAGTGCAAACACATCTCTTTTGTAATCAGCCTGAGCTGACCCTGTTTAGCCTGAGGTCAATGACCAGTGGCATCTGACCTGCCAAAGTTAATGCGGCAGAACAATAGGAGAGGGTTGGTAAGGCCTTATCCTATTACCTTTTTGATACCAAATTAATTGTTTTTCTCCCTCTCAATGATTCTCTGACCTTTCAGCTATATGTGTTGCTGGCACGAAGTGATGGATTAAATTTAAGCAAGTACATTTCTTGACATTGTCTTGCAGATTTAAAAGTTATTTAGGTCTTCCTTTCAGCACTAAGAGGTTTAAGAATGTGCTTATGATTGCAACCCCATTTGATAGTTAAAGAACACCACAAATATTAATTAGCTTGGCAGTATCAGAGACAAGAAAACCAAAGAAAAGATGACAGCACTTATCACCAAAAAAAAAAATTACACAAGTAATGAAGAGATAGAGATCCCTACACACCATAGGTAGGCAATGCTAGGTGTCTGGTATTACCTTAATTGCTCATGATTTATTAATTGGCAAACCCAAAAATATTACTTGTAGAACAAATGTAATTAGTCAGGCTGATTATTTTTCAAATGCAGCCCAAGATCCTTTCTTGGTTGAGGAGAGTTTGTACGGAATAGCTGTTAGTTCCTATCACAGCTTTGATTTGACTAAGTTTTTATTTCCTACTTGTTGGAACACTTCAGCACACAGAATAAACTGAGGTGATGTGATGGGTACCGACACCATGTTAAAAGAATTGAAAGAAATCGGTTCAGGATTTCCCCCACACTGCATCATTAAAGCAAGGAATTCTGAAAACCTGATTTATGAATCCAAAGTTCAAAACATTCAAATTTGCCTGCAGGTGATTGTAAAACATCAAGGCACTGAGCTTAGATGCACGTTCTTTGCTTGCCTCAGTGCTCTGTGGGCAGAGCCGCCTTCCCTGCTCCTCACAACCACAGAAAACAAGTGTCACATTCTGTCAGGTTAGAACACCCACATGAGGCAAAAATAATTTTCCTTCAGACAATATTTTTCACCTGTGGTAGCTGGCAAGGGCCAAATCAGCAGCCAGATACAACCTGGATCTGATCTTCTGAATCCTTCTGAACTGTAGAGATGGACTTGAATTTGGGGCTAACTCATTTATGGGTTTCAGGTGTTTTGGAAAACAATGGAACCTGGTTCCCACCCTCCTTTAACCTCCCCCCAGCAAAAAAAAAAAAAAAAAAAACAAAAAAACAAAAAAAAAAAAAAAAAAAAAAAAAAAAAAAAAAAAAAAAAAAAAAAAAAAAAAAAANTCTCCAACCACACAGCCATGCCCTTGGAAAGTTTAGTTCCCAGCTCCCTTGATCCTCTGCACAGTCCAGCTATTATGTAGCTCAAGTAGCACTATAGCTTTAAGCATATGCTTAACTATTTCCAAGAACACTGCCAAAACTTATTTACTGAGGATATTTTTTTCAAATAAATATGCTAGAATATTTTCTTTAACTGGTAAAGTATAGAATCTCATAGGTGTTTCCTCAAGATAAAGAAAACACTTTTCTCCTGGTTGGGTCACCAGGAGCCTGAAGAAATGCATATTTAGTTACTGAAAAGCTTATTAATTAAGGTATTAAGCAAATTCATTTATTCTGATTTAAGCAGTATTGGATCACACGAACAGAAAGGGATCAACAAAGAAAATGTTACACCAGTGGTACCACTGGGTAACTTCACTTATTCAAGTGAGTTAAATATTCCGTTAATTCATACTCCAAACTTCAAATACGGATGATTAAGCATATACATTAGCGAGATGAAGAGCAGAGGATTTTACATGACAGCTCTGCCCAAAAGTGACAATAAAACCTGCCTTAGGGAGAAATTGGGAGAGAGGTAGTAAAAGGCTAATCTTGTTATAATGATTTATGGTTTATGGGAAAAAAAAATCATAGTCTAAGCCTTCTTCATTTTTTTCCAAAACATTCATACCTACATTTAAATACTTCAGTAAGAACAGAAATATTCACCTCCATTTCCAGGATAACAATATACTTCATTAATCAGAAGCTCACAGGAACATGTTCAGAAAGTGCAGAATTGGACTAATTTGATGTTCGTGACTGACAATAGCAAGAAGAATTTCACAAAAATGAGCGTGGCCATTGTCATATTTGGGTACCTTGCTGGCTGTGGGATAACTCTGTAGACACACTTTTGGCTTCCAGCGACTGAAATGCAACAGGGGCAAGCCCCATGACTTTATCCTGAAATATTATAACTGTAAATAATTTGGAGGGTGTGGAAAACAGATAAAACCAATTCACTGCTAGAAGAAACCCATACAAAAACACATATCATGACCTTCCCAGGGCAAAGTTGTTAGAGCAGCTGGATCAATAACAGGCAAGTCAGAACACCAATATCAGCTGCATTATTCATTTTGGAAAATGATAGCACAAAAAGCTACCTGAAAAGGGCAGTCTTAAATACGATACAATGAAATTTTCTATATTGCTGAATTAGAATGGCAAGGCTTTGTTTTACATATATAACAGGGAAATAACACTGGAAAGAAAAAAGGGCGGGGGGGAAACCCCTGCACTAAGAATGTTAACAGAGGAACCACAGTTAAACTGAGAAAGATAATATACAAGCAAAAGACTTGCAAAAAAGAGAGATCACACCTCTATCCCTTTTTATCAATGTTTGACAACACCCAGCACAAAATCTTTGAGGAATAAATACGTAATGCAGGTGAAAGGACTATCCTCCATAAATAAAGAGATTAATAAAAAGAAAGTGGACTTGGGAACCGGCTTTCAAAAACTTTAAAGGAGGAAACTGCACTCTGATTTTGGGATGGGTGGTGGTCATTGTTCAGAGCACTTCTGAAATAAAAAAGCAAAGACTGCACTCAAATGGAGACTAACTGCATGTCTGTGATGCACAGATTAAAAATATTTACCTTATGGCTTAGAAAATATCCCTTATGAATTCTATAGTTATTTCTCACTTTTAAACAACAGAACAGGAAACTTGCAGGTAAAAGTACACTCAAAAAAAAAATTGATATCACCACACTCCCAAGCACATTATTTCCTAGACCCTCAAGCAACTTAATAAATGTAACAGCTGACAGACGTAAACAGCAAGAGCTTGAAGTGACAGTCATGTAGTATAAGACACATTTCTCTTCAGGATTTAGCTTCACACCCAGCAGATTTCTAAACAACTTCTGTTTCATTTTCCAGGAGAGCAAGGCTTTGTATTGTGGCCAACTGGCCAGCCATGGAAGAGCCCAGAGAGGCAGTGGAAGCAACTACAAATTCATGCAGAAAAAAACACAATATTCATCTTTTTCTACAGCAAAGTGATGCAAGTTTTTGTCAGCCAGTAAAGCCACCATGGGTAACATTACTTCCCTTATTCAAAGAGTGAGGCTAAGGGGGAAAGACACAGTTCCAAAGAGGAAAAGCTCATGTTGGTTACACCTCCACCTTGAGCACAGCATGGACCGGAGTAGAGGGGCTCCAAGCTCTGGGAGATCAGTCTGGATGCACCTGGCTGGAAGGAACACCAGCATTGCCTGAGTGGTTCCTTTGGCAGAGGGGGATAAACTTGGCAAAGAGATTATTGCTCAGCTGTAAAACAGCTAGGAGAAGGAATACTTGCTGATATCACCAAAAGCCAGTGCCATCTGAGTGGATGCTCTTCTGTCAGATCAGTATCAGCTATTGCTTTAAAAATCCTGAGCAGAAGGACTCCTCCAGGCTGCCGCTGGCCTGTGGATGATGTGAGACACAGCCCTGTGCCCCCCACTCCTCAGCATCCCCACCCACAACAGGGGTGAAGCCTGGTCACCTCCTTGTACCCAGTGTATCTCTTGAGCACCTCAGAAACGGATGGGGGAAGAAAAGTTTTGTTACTCAAGCTGCACAAGAATTCAGTGAAATTAATGTCTTTTCCAGTTCCATTTTCAAACAGCCACATCTGGTTGGCTCTGTTGATTCATCACTTTGCCAGCACAATAAACCCCCTACAGAATTCTTTTGGAAGTTTTGGTGAAACAGGCAACTTTGCCATCACCATCAATCACATGGTCAAGTGTTGCCATCATCTTGAGAAAACACCAGGCTGCAGGGAGAGCCTGCACAGATGGACATCAACAGGCACCACCCAAAACTCCTCCTCCATCTCATCCAGCCCCTCTCCCTGCTTACTTGCCCAGTGCCATTTTATTAAGATTGCAGCTCATCAAGCATTCAACAGCACAGCTCCTCAGACGCTTCAAAATAAGCCAGCACATCAGTGCTACCCTTCCTCTCTTGCCCTCAGCTTTCAATTAAATTTAGAATTGACTTTGAAAGTACAGCCTGAATGTATGTGGTTCAAAATGACCCTGTTACACCTTTCCTTACCTTCCTGAGCTCTTGTACTCCAGCTCAGGGTTTAAAACCCAGAAACAGGAATTTGCTCTAAGCTCCTGTGGCAAACTACAAGTGTCAAGCTCTTTAAAGTCTTTAAAGGTACATCCAAAGCTAAAGTGTGCTCTGCAGAGAGAGATCTGGGAGCCCAGGTCCAGCAGCTTTCAGCAAGATATTTAAAATCTTCCTGCAAGTTAAATGTTTTTTCTATTTCCGGAACTCTTAGCACAGCTCTAACTGCATTTTGTTACAGCATCACATTAGTCATAACTAAAGCCGTCGCAGAAATTAATAAGGATGGGTCCCACACAGACGAAGATTATGTGTATAACCCAGACCCAGGATTTTTGATGGGCAACACAACCTTCTCTTACCATACACCTTTATACCACTCAGCATGAAAAAGCTTCTTCTACAGGGAGACCAGACTAAAGCTGCTTACACGACTCTATTTTAACAAAGTTAATTTTATCCTCACGTTATTTTTCAGAATATTCCTGGGACTCCAAAAACTATTCGCCATTTCACTACTAACAGAGAGCACCATTACACTTCTCTATACTCACCAACATAGAATACAATAGTTAAGAGGACATTTACTATCAAAGCAGCAAACTTTGATTTATTCCACTTACAATTATGACAGAGTATTGCTATCACAGATGAAATACATTTGTTTTCTGAAGTACAGAATTAACTTTTCAGTCACTCGAAACTAAATGTATTCATTATTTTCAACTTCAGCATGAACTTCTATATTAAACTCATTTGTTTCAGGAAAAAAACACAGTAAGAGATTTAGGCACATTTGCAGGTTATCCCCACACTACACTCACAACAACATTAAATAAAGAAAACCCCTTTCAATGTACAGAAATTACCCATCCTTCTCCTAAAACAAATATTTTTTTTTTCCTGTTCTCCAGAAAAACAACACCATACCCTACAAATTATAAGAAAAACTAAATAGCAATAAAAGTTAAAAACCTTACCTAGAGAAGAAACAGCAAGTGTTGAGTTCCAACCAGACCCACACAGAGGGACTGAAAGCAAGCCGGTGTTATGAATATTCTAAATAACAACCACAGCTGGGATCTATTGCATTAGGTTAGGGTCTTCACTGCAGAAGAGGTTTGTCTTTGCAGCCTTGGCTGAGGCACTCAAAAGTCAGGCCCAACATTTAACACCATAAGAATAAAATCCTACCCCTTGCACTCAAGATGTAATCACCCAAAATTAGAGGTTCTAACTGAACCATGCCCATTACTGACCAGTGAACTGCAGTCCTCCTAAACTGGTTTTGTATGTGGGGCAACCCCAGTGCTATGACAGACACAACAGGAGTGACTCCAGCTGGGTTAATGCCAGAGGTTTTATCCAGATCCAGCTGATGTTGCACCTTCCTTGGGAACTGCCACCACCTGGGACAAAGGGCAGCCCCAAACGCTGCAATGCAACGCCTTGTATTTGTGGAAAAACAAATGAAGAAATGGTCAAAGCATGGGCACATGTTTCAGCACCCACCTCAGCCCACCTGAGAGTGACCCCCTCAAATGCAGTGGGCTGAAAAAGTGGTCAAGACTGCAGATGTTGATCCATGTAGATAACGGCACTGAACAGATACTGAGGAGCTGAGACTCCCTATCAAATTCTTCTGCTGCAGGACATCTCTGTATGAAGTTTTAAAATAAAGGCTGGGATGCAAGGCTTGATAAAAATGGGAGGTGGAGGCGCAAACTTCCGGTGAGGCAAATAGCTCTGCCTGACACCCTCTACCCTTGTGCTTCTCCTGAAGTAGCTGGATTGCTCAAACCTCGGGAGAACTGCACTGAATTGACAGTTTAAACCAACACTGAGGATATGGGAAAGGCTAATACTGATAGCACCATGGCAAATTTCCTCAGCTGGTGACTCATGACACAGGGTTTGTTGGCTTTCTGCACCTGCAGAGAAAGACATGCAGGTGGTGTAGTTGCTGGTCATGGCCAGAAATGATCTCCTGATAGCAACAGGTGTGCTCATTTCAAAGGCTTTGCTTATAGAAGAGAAGTGATGGGGTTTATTTTTTCCAATGGCATCAAGTGCTTGCATAAACTCCTGATAAAAAATTCAAGATTCATTTGGGCCACATGAAATGCACCTTGCCCATTCTGTGACTACTTCAGGCTATATTTTTATTCCCTCTATGCCATCGGTCTAAAATGTTAAAACTTGTAGAGCACGGCATAATAAAGCAGCTTGAATCCGAGAGCTCTGCCAAGCATAACATCAAATCTTTCAAAGAGTGAGGTTAGATAAGCACCAGATACGCAGCAAATTCTTGATTGAAATAAAACACCAAACATTTCTCCTTGGCTGGCAACAGGTGAATTCACAGGACGGGTTTCCTCATTCACAGAAGTTTCTTTTATAGCAAATTCAAGGGTTTCCCTGCTTCCCAGGAAAACTACGTCTTGCAATATGTTTAAAATG
Source organism: Dasyornis broadbenti (assembly GCA_013397935.1). Lineage (NCBI taxonomy): Eukaryota > Metazoa > Chordata > Aves > Passeriformes > Dasyornithidae > Dasyornis > Dasyornis broadbenti. Next base: position 1,850,698 of record VZRN01002326.1, read on the forward strand.
TTATCAGCTTGGGAAAAAATAACACTGCTTTAAACTGATGGGAAAGGAGCCCATTGGCTCTAAAGTTACCATCCCCGAGTCGGGCACTCGGTGCTGTTTGGGGCTATTGTTCAGGGTCAATCAGCCGTCGAAAATCAGCCCCCCCCGTCACTGCCCTTGCTGGGCGGGATGACCAGGAGGGTTTCCCGCAGCCTGGATTGGGCGCTAATTACCTGTTCAACCCCCTTGTAAATACCTGTCAGAGGAGGGAGAGCTCAGCTCCCGGCTGAGAGGGGGCTGGGGCAGCAGGACCTCGCTGGAGTTCCCCCTGTTCTCCCCATGGCAAAGACATCTCCGCAAATAACGTCTACAGCTCCTTCCTTTTCTCGCTCCCTCCCTCCCCACGCTGACAATGATTTCACGCTACCATGCAGAAAGTGTTTACAGACCCGAAAGCTGAAGGTGGGAGAATCACCAGCAAATCCCTCTCCGTGTTAGTACCTTTGCAAAGCATAAAAGTCTACAGGTTGCTTTCACCAAGGATTCACATTCACCACAGTGGTTAAAACCCCGAAGTCCTTAAGCTTCACCTGCCTTAGTAGGTTGGGGAAGATGAGTGGGATTCCCTGGGCCTGAAAAGTCACCGAAAGGGAAATTTATCTCCCAAGAAAGCATTCAAGAAATTAATGTGATGCTCCGGAGGCCTTTATTCCCCTATCTTGCACCCTCAAAAAAACAAACAAACAAAAAAAAAAAAACAAAGAAAAAAAAACCCCAGAGGTGCTTTGAGAAAACAACGATATATGAAAAGAGTTTTCTGATAACCACTGGACGTTTTTTGTGTCGCAGCAGGGAACGCCCCAGGGAAGCGAGTGCCTGTGCCCGTCAGCAGCAAACACACAGGGCGGCTTGGCTGGGCTGTGCTCCTCACCCCGACATTCAAACAAGCCGCCCATGGGCTGTTTCCTAGGAAAAAGGTTTATTTTTCCATGCAAGCAGCACGCGGGGCGGTGGGCAGGGAGGGTGGGAGGCTCAGCCGCAGCCCCCCTCGGCCGGGAGCGCAGGTGGGTTCGGTCTGTGCGCGGCACTGGGTACCAGGGACGCTGCTGGCAGGCAATGAGAGGAAGAGGGAAAGGGGAGGGGGAAAAAAGCTTAAAATTTTGCAGGCGCAAACAATCCTCCCGCGGACAGCGGTAAATAAAATAACAGCAGCAGGGTGATTTGCAGCCGTGTAACGGGCTTTTGTCTGGACCCATTTCTCGCTGCCGGGAGGGTTTCTGTGTTCCCTCTCCGCAGGGTCCCGATGTTCCCCCTCCGGCTACAAAGGCCGGGGGCTGCAGCCCCTCCCCGGCCCTCCCCCCTCCTCCCGCAGCCTGGGGGGTTCTGGGCTATGGGGATCTGCGATTTCGGGGTCTGAAATGCTGCTGTAGGATTTGCCAGCTTTAAAAATAGCTTTTACTCATCTTTTTAACTATTTTTTTTTTTTTCTTCTCTCCAGTTTACATTAAGCCTGTTGGGCATTTTGTTCCCTGTAGGAAAGTTAGAGGTATTTATAAGTCTAATTAGAGGCATTTATAAGAGTGATTAGTGTGAAGCATCAGCTGCTGGCGGCATTCTGTGTGTGTGAGTGTGCGTGTGTGTGTGTGTTCACACATGGATGCAACACTACAGTTTACAATTTGTTCCTGTGCCTGAAAGCTGTGAAACGCCCTTAACTTCCCCGGCACTGATGGCAACGGTGGGCACCGGCTGGCTCTGTCCAGTGGCTCAGCACCGCACAGGATCACAGCTCTGGGAAGGGGTTGTGTCTCCATATCTTCGTGTACTGATGTAGGAGCAAGGGGCTAGAAAAAAAAAAAATTAAATGGAAAAAAAAAAAAAGAGAAGGAAAAGCATGTATGTGGTGAAAGCTGCTGTGAGACTCATAGGGACAGAGATCAATCTGGCCACACTCCTGCCTGCCCCTCTCGATGCCTTGCAGTCCCTCATCTCACGGGTGCAACGTTGTCCTTCCCTCTTTCCTTTGCTGCTGGGCACTAACTCTGCATCCCCACCTTGCATGGACCTGGGCTCGCAGCACAGCTGTCCCTCGGAGGAGAGGCTCCCACACAAGCTGCTTTGGGGAACAAAACCATCTGAGAGGGAGCTCAAACAGCAGCGGGAGTTGTGGGGCGGATGAGCGGCTGGCCCAGCGTGAGGGGAGCTGGAGAGCAGCCACGCCACTGATCGTGCCCCGGGCTAAGCCCCGGGCTGTGTCCCTGCCAGGGGACACAGGGATTCCCCCGGGTCCCGCTCACCAGGCGTGGCGCAGCAGGACCTGGCAGGTGCAGGGAGGGTGGCTGGGGCAGCACAGGGAACTCCCAAAAGATCCATCCTGCAACCCTCAGTGCTTCCAGCCTAGAGCCACCGCTGAGCAGGACCTGCTCTGAGCCTGGAGCAGCCTCTCAGGTTGCTCAGGATGCAGGCAGCACCCCCCAAACACCTCAGCCCGCTGAGAGCACCCCAGGGACCACAGCTCCAGCACCAGCCTCGGTGCTGGGCTCCAGTGCTGCCACAAGCCAAACTCTGACAAGATTTTGAGTCATGTATAAGCCCTGAGATCCTGCTCACAGGCACGGGACCTGAGCACTGTCCATCTGCTCAGACTCCTGGGACAAGAGGCAGTGTCCTTGTGTCTCCCCTGGCCCAGTGACAATCCTGCAGGTGCCGCGCTGGGGCTGCTGCCTGCAGAAACGCCTCGAGTGAGAGGTGCTTAAAACGTCTTGAGGCAACTCCTATGAGTTCAGGCCCTCCTCAGCCAGGGATTTCTTTTTTCTAGTCATCATATAAACAGAATTAAAAGGTCAGTGCTGCCCCCACATGCTTACAAAAGCTTTTGGTTAGAATGGCTTGAGAAAGATAGGGAGATATGTGAGGAGGACTTCAATAACATATTTGTTTTGCATACCTGTGGTCTGTTTCCCTGTCGCAAAACAAACAAATAAAAAACCTTCCTTGATTTCTGCTTTCAAAATCTTATGAAAAAATATGCTCAGATTTATCCACATCAATTTCACAGGTGTGTTTAAAGCAGTTTTTGCAAAAAGTCTCTAATACAGTCACACTGACACACAGGGATAGTTTTAGCTTGACTTTATAATATTTCTTTTTAGGGAGACATTAATAACCTGATGGTCCCCAGAATCATCTACAAAACAACCTTTTTTTCACTTAGGCTCCCTCTGTCTAGTCCATGCAGCCCATGTAATCCTCACAGTGATTTTCCTGAGGGCAGGCAGAAATTGCTTTTTCATTTTCCTTATGCCCGCGTCTGTACAGCTACAGAAAGTCCCATACAAACTGAAGGTGAAACACAAAGCAGAGGAGTTACAATGAACTCACTTCACTCCAAGTAGTACCAAGTGACCATTTGAAGGGATGTACAAAAAAACCAAGCTATTTTTCTCTCCCTGGTCTTTTCAGCAACAGGGAGGTTAAGGTATCCCTCCTGGCAGGGGGTGAGACTCAAATGTCATGCTGAAGAATGACGTTGTGTGTGTCCCTTTAAAAACTTTGAATAGAAACTAGTTTAAATTTGAATCTAAAAAGATAAAGTGAGCTGGGTTCAACCTGGAACTGGCTAAAATGTTTCATGCTACATGCTTGTCATGAAAAAAAAAAAAGCCACTTTTTTTTTCTAAATCTAAACGTTGCTTTTGAAATTTTTCAGTGGCAAAACATTAAAACACTCCTTTATTTTATAACAACAGACTGTTTCTTTAGCTTCAGAGTTACAGCAAGAGCCAGACCCTGCAACAGGGTGGAGATTCAGCTTGGAAATCCCCTGGCATTCTGGCTCAATTGGTCCTTGTGCACAAAACCAGGCACCACAGCCAATAAACTTGCTTCAAAAAAGTGATGTGTGCCCAAGGCCACCCCAGGCGTGCGGTAGGAAGGATCAGGCAGGACGTGGGCTGCTGCAGAGCAGCACTGCCCACCCATCTCTGTGGCAATGAGGGGTCTCAGCAGCTGGGCCAGCCCTGGAGGGTGTCCTGGGGTCTCCATGGGCCTTCAGCAGGTGGCAGCCCCAGCCAGGTTCCTGCCAAGCTGGCAGAAAGCCATTCCATTGTTCTGTGGGACAGAAGGAAAGATAGGAACGTGCTGGGAGAGATGAGGGGACAGGGAATTGTGGGTCCAGTTCTGTGTAGATGTTTTTTTGCAGTCCACACAGGAAACTTCGCCACAAAAATTTCATTTAGTCTTCATTTTAATCTTTGGTGGGGACTCATCTACTAAAAAATTACCTCCTCTTGCCCAAGCTTCTTTCAGCTTTAACTGTCCTGAATATGAAATCTCCCAACTGGAATACAGGTACTTCAGGGCTTCAGCAGAAAAAAAAAAAAAA
>VZRN01002326.1:1862704-1876364 GCA_013397935.1 Dasyornis broadbenti
AAAAAAGAGAGAAAGACACACACCCCTCCCAGGCGCTGCTGACACTGACAGCTGTTAAATTCACATATTCACAAAATGAGATGGGTTACATAACTGGAAATTACAAGAGCGACTCACCAGCAAGAGGAACTGCAAAGCAAGGCATCACTGGGGCTGCGGAAGGAATAGATCACACATTTCCATGTGCACTGGTGCACTGATGGCCAGGGTAAAGCCGTGCCTTCAGCACACAAAGGTTGCCGGGCACTCCACACCCTGCATCATCAGGCTGTTTGTAGTTTGTTCGGATTTGCGAGGGTTTTTTTTTCCAGCAAAGCGATGATGCTTGTGGAAAAAAGATCTCCAGTGCTGCTATGTGAGTTATGAACACAAGGGTAGTTTAAAAGCCCAAATGTCACTTTTTGCAAGGCATGACACAAAAGCAATGACTCTTAAAGGCTTATGGGCAAATCTTGAGCAGCTGAGCTGGCAGTGGAGAAGGTGAAGTGCTCGGTAGAGTTAGGTTTGACAAAACCTAGGTAGCTTTTAATTTGCATCAAATCTTTCAGACATAAAGGCACTTTGAAAAGGTGTTGTTATTATTATTCTCATTGTATGGACATAGGGCTGAGCTCTGGAGAAGGTCTGTGATCTGCCCATGCAGGACAGGAAGGCAGCGACAGAACGTCACCCCAGCACCACATCACCTGCCTTTATTTCAGTATCTATTTCCAAATTAGTTCGAAAACTTTGACAAAAGCACATAATTCTGGAAGGGCCATGGAGCAGATGATGGAGGAAAGGCATCATTAAGGGCTCCTGAGAAATGGTAGGCTGGGAACTGGTGGAACAGCACAGAAGAAGGAGCAATAACGGAAGATGGCAATGTCTGCAGAAGCTGCCAGGCCCCCACATGTTGCTGAAATTGCCAGAAATGGAGTTCTGAAGGGGGCTGATCTGTACATAAATCAAAGCAGAAAACAATGGATGTATTTATGAATAGTAAGAATAACAAAAAAAAATTAATCCAGCAATTAAACCACCATTAAAATCAAGCTAAATTTCATACATTCAAAATAATCTATGCTTCAATTTTTTCTGCTTGTGGCTGACTTCATTCTTCTTACGCAGTAAGAGGGGTTTTGTTTTTATAAAAAAAAACACCTAAAAGCTTTTTTATAAACAAGTTTATCAAACAAGAACTGAACATGAAATGACCAAATAAATGTATAAAGTTCCATGTACTTCACCATGTTACCTGTAATAAACTAGGTTAATGCAAAATCAAGACGCACAGACAAACCAGGGAAAAAAAAAAGAAATGCAGAAATGAATGCTTTAAGAGTGATGTCATCTAAGCTGGTGTGTAGGTACAGTCTGCTGCGTAGGAGAGCAGTGAAAGCATAAACAGAATACTAGATGTGCATTAAGCCACAAACAGAAATAGCTGTGAACAATGGCAAAGTCTGGTTGCTCTTGGAACCTCAATGTAAGGAAACATCCTTATAAAAGATGAGACAATAGCGGGTCTATAAATGACAGCCCCGTAGGCAGGGAAGGATTAAGAACTTCCTATAGTTCCAAAAGTATCAACCTATATTGTAACCCTTCCACAAAGGCTGCCATAAGTGCTTTCTCTGAATTAGTCCACCCAGAATAGGAAAAAGCATCAGAATTAGTTTGACTTTTCCTCTGGACACCAGCCACACGCTCTCAAGGCACAGAAGAAGAAGTAAAAGGAGACGGAAGCGCAGCACTTGTTTAGGACCTTTAGCCAGCACACCTGTGAGTCCCGGTGCTCATTTGCCCTCCCTGCTTCCTCCAGGACCCAGGGACCTTTGCCAGCCTGGTCCAGGCCGTGACAACGTGCAGCTCTCTAAAGCAGTGCTTCTTTGTCTCTGTGGAGCACTGGGAATGCGGGGTTTGGACACAGGCAAACACAAGCCAGGCTGAGGCTTCAGTGTCCATTTATTGCTTCTATTTCCTTTCTTTTATTTTGAAGTGGGTTTTTTTGTTGTTTTACTTGGTTGCCTGAGTAATAAAATGCATTTGTTTAACTGGGCATGTATTTAATTTGAAAATATTAACAAAATACCTCCCAGCACCTCAAGGCCCATGGCCTGAGATGTATTCCTGTACAGTAAATGTCCTCTGAGCTTTCAGGTAGCAGAGTACCCTCAGATGTCAGGTTTTCCTGCAGACTGCCATAAAAATTTTCATAAATTTTCTTTTCATAAAAATTTTAGTGGAAGACTACGAACATTACTGTTTAATGCAATTTCACAGACCAGCCAAAGCAAACATTCAAAGGCCTCATGGATTATCCGTGGTCCCCAGGAGAGGGGCTGGGAACCACCAAGACTTCAGTGGTTCTGCTGGTTTATCCTAACACTGCATTAAGCCCATTCACATACATCACTTTGCTGAAACTCAGAGAGCCTGCACTTCAGAGACTTTTCCAAGAAATCAAATGAAGCTGAGTGAGCACTTCACTGCACTGATGGGGAAGAAGACGAACTGTTCCACTGCAGCTACTGCTAACATAAGCACCTCTAGGCACTCCACATCCTATGATGTGGGTGAACTGAACAACGTGAAGAGGTACAAAACATGCAAGACCAGGACCTGCTCCAAGTGATATTTGTGGATTTGCAGCCGATTATAAATTCAATAGGATCTACAAAAGTCAACACTAAAGAATTTGCCACAAGTCCAAGCTCTTGAGAATGTCTTGTTTTTCCCTCTGCCAACAATTCCTCATTCCCAGCTGGAGGCTTTAGGGCAAACTGGGGCAACTCTGGTCCAAAAGTTCCAGTGGAATAGTTCTATCATCTGTTTTTAGAAGTGATCCCCTGTTTGTCAGGTAGAACTTGGTCACTGTGTGCTGACACTACAAAGCAGATATAAGTACATATTAAAGAAAAATATTGTAAAAATTCTGCAGATGCTTTTGAAAATATTGAAGATTCACCTTCCGGCTATTCACAGTCTTATTTTTAATTTTTTTCTCTGAAAAACAAGCAAATATTCTGGTTCTCACCGAGGGCTGTAGGCTCCATCCTCCCAAGCTCAATCACAGAAGGCACTCCCCTGAATCAACATGCTTCCTGATGGGAATAAGTTGTTTTCAGCAGAATTCTGTTAAAAATCACCACCAAATACAAACTATTATTAATATTCAGGGTAGAATTAAATAGTGTCACCATCAATATCTGCATGTGCAGTTGTGGACCTTAAATTATTTTATGGCAAAATTCAGCCCCACTTCTTATTCCTCCTGGTCTTCAAACCTGCTGCCACTGGAGCAGATTATGCTGACCCTATAAGAGGTAGGACCTTGGCCAAGAGCTATCCATGGATTTTGGGGGACTTTCTGCAGATCAAGGTGTTATTACAAGTAGAAGTTAGATATTCTGGCTGTTGTAACCTGTGGGACTTCTCAGCGGTACAATGAACTTTAGCACAGCTCAGATGCTCCTTCTGAACAGTATTTTGCATCCCTGTCTCTGTGCAGCTCCTCCAGCCTCGGGGAACTGCTCAGCTGGGATGGGGCTGGGAAGAAAAATGTCAGAGCCAGGCCCTATCAAACAAAGAAGTGTTTGGGCAAAATTCTCACTGCACAGTTTTTCTAAGGCTGGGAACAAATACTGAAGCAATTTTCTTCCTTCAGTGCAGTTTTAAATTCACTTAAAGTCTGATAGCACTTTCCAACTCAGAGACTGGACTTTGCTCCTCAGTGTAGTTCCACTTACTCATCTGACAACTGCCAATTACTCATGTGAGCAATGCACAAGGTTTTGTATCAGAGGGAATAAAACACAAGAGCAAATCCACTCGCTCAGAAGGGCAAGTTTCTAGGTTCAATAACAAAATCAGAACTCTGCAACAGCCTCTACCACACACAGTTTGTTGCTTAAAATCTTAAAAGAAAAAAAATCATATTCTCTAGGAATACGATCTTAGTATGATCAAATTGTTTCTATAAAAATACATCATCAGTTTTGTGGCTTTTCTATTTGTACTGCAAACCAGTAAAGGAAAAATCTGTGAAACTCTCACACTTTCATTTCACACTACTCTGAATGTTACCTAATTTCCCAGTTTAAAAAGAGATTACAGAGATTAAGAGACTTTTGCATCTAAAAAGAATGTACATATTAGGGAAATTACTACCTAAAATATATAGCCCACTTAAATAAGCAGTCTCCTAGTTTGTGCGGTATTAAGGAAAAAAACATTTCATAGATATCTAGTTCAACACATGTCAGTCAGCTTCATTTACAAGTTCAAAATCCAGAGGTAGATAAAATATTTGTTTGGCTTGGAATATGCAAAGTTCCAGTTTTTCATATATTCATGTACTGAAGTACGTGATACAATGTTGTTAGGGAAGGAAAAAATAGTTGACAGCAGGGTTTATTTAAGGAATGGTTACTGCAAATAAAAACTCTCAACTGAAAAGGATTTTTAAAATTGTTTTTTAATATGCTTTTAATGACCTCTACTCCTCATACCTACCTCCTTGCTTCCCAAACTGTTTGTACTGTCCCCAATAACACTCAGTGGAAAGCTGTCGTTCCTGGCTAAATCCTTACTTAGGTTGGATGCTATGCCTCCGTTAGACAGGGTCACAAGGTCACAATCGATTTTGGAGGCCACCTGGAGAGTCCAGGCCGTGAACTGACTCAAAAAATTTATATCAGAGCTGGAATGGTCCACCTCCCAGGGCTCAGCCTGTGCTAACACCCCAACCGCAGGATGGAGCCTGCCAGGCCCAGCTCAGAGAGAGGCCAGAGTTGTTGACCCCGTTAGCTGACCTCTTCAAACTTCAGGAGAATTTTTCTGGCAGTTACCACGGTGACTGGGCACTCCAAGCTTATCCTTCTTACTGAAGGAAAAAAAAAAAAAAAGAAAAAAAAAAAGACGAAAAATTAAGAAGAAAAGAAAAATGTTAAAACCTACCTCGTAGGGATGTCTGTCAAGAATCAAATACGTAAAAGTTTTAATTGTTTGCTTCTCTCCTGGGCTGCTCTGGCTCTAACTGGTACATCCGGTGCGAACATCAAGAAAACAGTTTGGCTAAAAACATTTCACCTTCTGAAAAAATAATGCTCAGTGGATTTAACGAGAAGCATTTCTAGTATCTGCCAGTGCTCACAAATGACACACTAAGAGGTTTATTGCAAAATAATATTTATTTTTCTTTCTGTATCTTTCTCCAAATTACTACCATTCCTTATTGAATTGAGAAGAAGCTGAGAAAAGGCTCAGGGAAAGGATTCTATGCTGCCTTCGGTTTTTTTCCTTTTAAAAACTATCTGCTCTGTGAAACATTAAGTATGCAGCAATACGTTGCTTTGGTCTCTCAGAAGAGAATGCATAACCTTTTTAATGCACCATGAAATATTATTTAAGAGGAAAAAGCAAAAAAGCCCCAAAAGTTGTCAGACATCGTTAGTGCTGGTTTTTTTCAGGCACTTTGAACACTAATCACTTCACACATAAAATTTAGCAGGTAAGCAAGGTCTCATGATGCTGACAGAAAACACTTGAAACACATCAAGGGATCACAGAGCGTGCTAAGTAAACAAGAAAACAAAGTGCACCCCTCATTTCTAAAACAATAAGGGGAAAACTGGTGCTTCTTAATTTCAGAGCGATCACATATTACATACAAAGCTTTTATGTAAATTTTCCTCATGCTCCTCTACTTGAAATAGCATCTTACAAAAGGGAGCACAGAAGAGTACACTGCATTATAGCTGGAAAAATCCTACTTAAGGGCTCCTGATGGCAAACTGTCAATCAGTATTCCCTGCTTGTTATGAACTGCTCATTTCTGGAGTACAGCTAAACAGAGGTTTAATGATTGAAACTTTAATGGTATTTTGTCTCACACATGGTTCTGATGTATCTTCTGTTGTTTGAAGAGTTAAATATGGATATTCAAATTGCTGCTCAGACACTGCTCTGCTCCTCCTGGGCTTCTCCACTGGCAGTGCTGAGATGGCAGAGGGGACCGAGCTGCTGGGTTGCCTGTCACGGGAGGAGATCACACAGACCCTATGGATACAAAAATAAAGCAGGAGGTTTGGGTGTGGGGAGCAAAAACCACATAACTGATCCTTTGTTCCAGATTTATTTTTCATTTCTGCTGGAAGGACGAGAAAAAGGCAGTCCAGCATACATGTGTTAACTAAAATTAAAAAAAAAGTGAATGCAGGCATGATACAGGACTCTTTCTCCTTCTAAAACTGGTTCAATTGCTTTGAAATATCATATGCCTCGATGCTAAATAGATACATAGACACATGATAATATTATTTAGCAATATTGAATTAAACATGGAAACAATTTAAATTAAAAACACTTAAAGATTGTTTTCCTGTTATTAAGGATGTGTTAGAAAAAGGCTAAGCCTCTCATTAGGAGATGAATTTTTTTCATTTGTGTTTTTATTATGGCTATATAAGATGTTTCTATGCATTCTCTTTTTTTCTCTGCATGAAATAATGTAAATTAAAACAATCAGGTGACTGATTAATAGGCTAGAGGGAAGGAAAGAAGTATTTGTTGAATTTTATTTTTTGCTTCTTTTTTGAACAACGCTGTACATATAAGCATGTGCCTTTCAATTAGATACCATGATTTATGAAGTCATGCTCAGGGCTAGCCAGGTTGTTGACTCAGATTAGAGCTATGATGCCAGCTCATTCCCTGGTGACAAACACTGACTGTCCTTCCCGCAGCCAGGCACCCCTGGCAGCCTTATGAAAAGACCTTGTGGTTGGCAGAGCAGTGAGCAGGAAATGAGGTCCTCTCCGGTTTGGGACAGAGATGACTGGAGTTACAGAAAGCTGTAAAGCAAAATCAGCATCTCCTGAGTCACAGACTTTAAGCTCTGGTGGAGCCCGCAGCTCCCAGGGTGACCTGGCCCACCAGCGCTGCTTGTCCCGCACCCCCTCCAGCCTCCCACCGAGTGCCCACAGGAGCCCCCTGCAAACTGTGGCTCCGGCATGGCACGGCACTGATTTCCATGGGAGAGCGGAAGAGAGGGCACCATGGTCTCCCGTTCTCCCCAGGTGCTCAGCACCCTCCTGAGAAATCCCTTCCTCCCTCATCCCTACCAGAGAATTTTTTGGCACATTGTGTGGTGTTTTTCTAACAATATCACGAAACTTTTTGTTGGCCTATAGCTTGGGGATCTTTGTGTGGCCTACCCTCCTCTAGGAATTTCACATATAAATCACTGGAAAGCAGGAAGTCCTTAAGACCTAGTGGGAAGCTGTATGCCATGTTTGCCTCTTAGCACAGGCAGCTGCAGACTACAGAGCATCTTGCCTTGTAGGTACTACAGCAACCCAGACACCTGGACCTGAAATGAGAGAACTTGGCCCCCTGCTCCCAAGATCTCTGAGCCAGTAAGTGAGCTCCTGGAACAGGTTAGAAACTCTTACTGAATTCATGGAGTAGGACTCCCTGATGTTCCCTGTGTGACACTTTCTCTCCGAATTCCCTCAATGCCATTGAAACAATAATATTTAGACCATTTGGGGCTGAGATTATTGCTTTAATAAATTGGTTTTTTATTGGTTCATTGTGGCAAATAAGCCCCCGATTGATTTTGCTCCTAATCAGCATGGAGAATGCATTCCACTGTAATTAAATCCCGTGTAACTGGGCACTCTATGTTCGCTTGTCTCTTAGCTTGCAGTGGCATGAGATACAGCACATCAAACACTATACCCGCCAGATAGGCACCCTGCCAGCCCGCGGAACGATGATGCTCGCCTTCAGCGTGCTTATAACGTGTATGGCTGGAGCACGTTTGGAGCAGAGGGCATCGCTTGGGAGACATAGGAAACTTACTAGAGGAGGAAGACGGCCAGAGAGAAGGTCTCTTCTCTCAAGGAATGTTTGACCCCCCTCTCTGAAAAGGCCGCGAGAGAGGTGGGGGCCGCTGCCTCACCCGCTTTCCACAGGTCCCCGCAGCCCCCGGCGCGGCTCCGCTGCCTCTCCCGGGGGCTCCGGCCGGGGCGCCCGGCGCAGCCGGGTCCCCTCGGCCGGCGGGAGCGCGGCCGGGCTGCCAGGCGGGCAGTTTTGAAGAGTCGATCTTCATAATACAAATCCCCCGGCTTCGCCTCCCCGCCAGCGGCGCGAGCCAGCTTTTTAATTGAATCCCGGGGATTTGGCCGCAGCCGAGAGCCCCGGTTCGGGCCCCAGTGCCGTGGGTCCCCCCCCTCCCGAGAGCGGGACCGTCTCTTGAGGGCTGATCTCTCGCCTCGAAACCGAGGCAAGGGGGGGGCTCAGGCGGCCTGGGGAAGCCCCCCAGTCCGGGCCCCCGGGAGGCAGAGCTCGGCCTCGCTGCACCCCGGGGCCGGGGGCAGCTGGCGGGGCCGCGGCTGCTCCTGGCTGCTCCCGCCTCTCGCCCGGGCAGCGCTTTAGGGGGGGCTCAGGCCGGATCCTGCCCATTCTATACGTTAATGCTCTTTTCTCTCCGGCTGCAGGGAAGCAGGCCAGCGGATAATTACCCCTCACTGCAATCCGCAGAGCTGGCCTAATCCGAAAGCTCAAGTGCCCGTAAGTAAAACTTCAGGAAAAGTTATTGAAACTGACAAATACAGGGTGACAAATAATCAATAAAAGCCCAGTCCCACATCCTTTATTGTTTCCAGGCACTAACAGCAAGTAATGAAACCTCGGCGAGGACGGGGGAGTGAGTGGCAGGGACCGGGCGTTGTGCTGGCTCCTGGAAAGCCCCCACTGAAAGAAGCCCAGGGAAGGACCCGGCAGCCTAAGGTGGACGATCCCGACCCCATGAGAGAGAGGAAAATGCCACCCTCCCAGCACTCCCCTCTTCCTCAAGCCCTCCCTGCCGCCCGGTGGCGGGGCCGGGGCGCTCCGGATGGGTGAGTCCGGGAGGTGCCTGCCCGGCCGGGAACTTCTGCCCAACCCCGCGGGCAAGGAACGGCTCGGAGCCCGGTGCCACCCGGCAGCCGAGGGCGGCCTCGGGCCACGCACCTATTCCACGCACCCGCACAAAAAATCAGGCGCTGTAATCTGCGTTCTGAAATCTATAACATCCCTGAACACCCAACATGCTGCTTCTCATTAGCATCTCGGCCCTGGATTTTCCACGCCGCAGTTTCTAAAGTTTCAGCGAAGGACGCCGGGCAAAATAAATCCGTGCTGTCGTTTCTCTCCCTTTCTGTCTCTCCAAATTAAGTTTTGATCTATCAGTTTAAACACTGGCCAGAAAGTTGATTCACTTTCTGTTAGGATTTCGGGTTAAACCAGGGGCTCCTCCAGTGTCTTTAAGCTTTTGAGCTGTGTAAATGAACTGCAGTGTCACATAATCGATGGGGAAAACTCAGCTGTCACAGATACGAAAGCAGCCTCCTGCCACAGCAATAACGTGATTTGGCATTTCAAAGTTTGGAAACGTGCTGTCTGCGCGTCCGGGGCTCGGGGAGGAAGAGCTGAGCAGAGGGACGGGGGCGACGCTCTGGGGCAGGCGGGGGGACAGCCCCCAGCCACGGTGGCCCCCGGCCTCGGCAGCCCCGAGTCCCGGCGCCCCGCACAGCGGCACCCGCTGCCGCTCCACTGCCGCTCCCTCCCTTCCCGACACACGCTGCGAAAGTTGTTTCCCAACTTTGGCGTTAGGGGAGGGTTGACCCAGAACAAATCTCAGTGTCTCGGTGGCCTTTCCAAAGCGGCCGTGCCCCCCCGCCCTGAGCCTGCGGGACGTGCCCATCTGGAGCACGCACCGTGAGAGCAACTGTGCCGCGTACAGCCACAGCGGCCATCAGTCACTAAAAGCCACACGCTTCAGTGGACCGGGGATAAAACGAAGTCCTGGTGACGCCTGGTTAAACCACTGACCCTCTTGCGAGGGCTGGAGAAGGGGGAAGGCGACCCCCTCCCGACAAACGCAGCTTTGGGGAGCTTCGCGCGGGGCTCTGCAGGGCGATCCCTCAGCGGCCGTGCCTCTCTACCGGAGCAGGCAGCGCTGCCCAAAAGGGGACCCAGCGCAGCCGCTTCAGGGTTCCCCACGGGGCGACGAGGGACGGGGAGGGCCCCGGGCAGAGCCCCCGGCCCGGCCGTGCCCCTGGGGGACAGCGGGGGCGACAGCGGCGGAGGTACGGGGATCCCACCGAAATGGTTATTTTCATATCGGCTTGGGTGGAAAAACCAACCCGTGGGCAGGGTGTGCTCCAAGCCCCGGGGTAACCACTGCCCTCGGCATCCTGTCCCTCTGCACACCCCGATTTACCCGCACACACAGGGACACGCGCAGGAAAACAACTCACACTGCATCTTCAGATGCTTTCTGAAAGGGGAGGGCTTTAGTTTCAAATTAGGAAGCTCTCTCAGATGAACGATAAATTCCCCTTTGGTCAGGCTATGGTGTTTGATTACATCTTTGTGGTTTTGTCCTCACCAAAAAGGGCCCCGGAGGCTGAATCAAGAAACAGGATTTCAGATACCTTGATTTGACATAAGGAAGTTGTTGCATTTGTAATAATATAAGACTTTAAAGGGGGAAAATGAAACCTCTGTAGGTGAGACAAGAAGTGTGTCTAAGTGCCAATACGTTTCAATCCCCATTCGGATATAATTTAAGTCTTCTCTGGCTTACAGTAATATACTCTCCAACCTTGAGGCTATCCAAACGTGGGGATTTAATGAGGCCGAGTTTATACACTTATATAATTTAGGGGTTTCGCTGTAGCTGTAAAACGACAATTGGTACATGTGTAGTGCAAAAGAGCTGAAATCCCATCCAGGGACCAAGCTGGTTATTTTTGAAGGAGCTGTCATTTCCAGCAGGGGGGCACAATGAGAAGGCCAGGAGCGATGGAGCTCTGATCTCCATCAAGGAGAGATAACCACCTGATTAAAATGGGGCTCTTGTTCCCTCGTTACTCGATCATCGTGTGAACTTACCTTATTTACAATTATAGGCAATGAGTGAGTCGCCTAGATTGTAATACACCTATAGCTTTGGGTTTACTCCTCCCTTTGTTATCAAGATCATCTCTTGGACCGATTTCTGGACCACTGATAACATGGGAGCACAGAAACGTTCTTAAGGAGGGAGGGAATGTGTACGTTCAGAGCCCGACATTGCGAGCGCAGCGCGTGCACCCTCCCACACGCCCCCGCTGGGAACCGAGCAGGAGGCCGGGCCCAGCAGAACCAGCCTGTTGAAATCAGGATGTTTACAGCACGCAGACACGTGTGAACACCACCAGAAAGCAAAGGGACTCGGCATTAGGTGAAGAGCTGTTTTATACTCCACATCTGGTATTTGCTCATTTTCCAGGTGAAGCCAGGCACGGCGGCTGTTGGAGGACACCCCCTCCCGGGTCACTCTGGAGCCCAGGTGTGCACCAATGGCATCAGGCAATGATGCACATCTACGCTGAAATTTAACGCACTTTGTTCTCCATTTTAATATTAAATGGTGCAGTGTTTGCCAGATTATTATCCCACTATTGCTTGTGCATTTGTCTCTTATGTCTAGTGCCTGTCATTACACAAAGCATTTTGAAGAGCTAATTTCAAAAGACAGAAAGTCTACACTTACTATAAAAGTCATTAAATTAGCATGACAAGCATAAAGTTCCTAGGTTATAATTTGGTTATAGATCTGAAATCTTCCCTGCTTTCTCTCTCCACTTGAAGGATGAAGGCTGAAGCGAGGCACCGACTCGAAGTTAGGACAATTGAGCTGTCGATTGCTTGGTGGAGAAACAGGGAAGAGATGCGGGCTCCAACACCACCCTTTTGGCAATGCAGTGGGTAACAAGAAAGTGTTCTGATTTTCTCTCACGTCTCCCAGCAGCCAGAGAAAGGTGTGATCAGATGGTCTACTACTACAACAGGTGGGAGCAAAACAGAAAAAAAAAATCTCGATGCATTTCTCGTCGATTAAAATGTTGCTGGAATAGCAGGACGCGTGCCTTTTATATCCTGCTAAATGCTAAGATGGGAAGATGTGTTATAAAAGCAGCCATTGGCTGTTTCCCCTAAGGCTGCAACATCCCCTTCATTTTAATCGTTTCTTCTTTTCGGAAGAAAGCTGGGGAGAGGAGGCGGGAGCTCCTTCCCCCAGCTCCCCGTGCATCTGCACTGACGGGGGACTGCAGGAAGCCCCGGTGGTGCCAGGACCGGCAGCGTGGGAGTGCCCGCTCTGCCCGGCCGGGCATCCTCTCCCTGACACGTTGCGTTTCAACAACGAGAAAATTAGAAATGGACGGGTATTCAAACGCGGTGCTCGTAGAAGAGGCTGCCCTAGTAGTTATTTAGTCTAAAAATCTGCTATCAACTTTTTTTTTTTTTTTTTTTCCATCAGGATCAGCGAGGTGCGTTTCTTTGCGTTGGTTCGTTTGCTTTTAACCAGGCGTGCTGCGAATTGTGGAAGCTTTCCATTTACCTTTTCTTCTTTAAGCGTTTTAATTATCATCACTGACCTGTTGGGCATACCTACAATATCAATGTCCCTTTTACATCGCTGCCTTCCCTTTCTCTGCATGTTTCTGCTATTTAACACTTGCTACCTTTGCCATTAGAGTCCTAGAGTGACCCCCATGGGTATCTTTGAAAGAAAGACTCTCTGCATTCCAGCACTGCCTCCTTACCCAAGTAATAGCAAAGGGACCATTCAGACACATGGACCACACTGAAGCATTAATTAGGCTGATGAAATCCATAGAAATGTATGGATTCAGCATAATCGAGTTTCTTCTGCTGACTATAGTTAAGGAATACGTGAGCAGCTGGGAGAATAGAAAGTACTGTTAGGGTGAAGTCATGCATGTAATTGAGTATATTTAACATAACCATTTTAATGATCGGTGATTAAAAGTGCATCTACTTAAATTGTATACCTCTGCAATTTGTCCATATCAACTTTAGAGCACACACAAAGAAAAGGTCGTCATATAAATTTATAAACAAGATCCCTTCCTGGCTACACATGACTCGAGCTGGAATGATAACTCTGCAGCAGTGAGGGGGGGAAAGGCCTTTCGCGAGAAAATAGCTACACCAGTGCGATATTAATTAATCACTGGTTTGGCCCCCTTTCTCTCTTGTGCAGTCACAGTATTAGAAGTGCATAATAAGTGAGTTTTCTTTTCATCCGTAATTATTTATAACAATTAGATCACTCGGGGAAAAAAATCCCTGGGTTTCTTTCCCATATTAAAGGAATATCTTTTCTCTCGCTTGACAGTATTGTGAGTGTGTGCATATACATATAGTCAAATGAAATATTTTGAGCTTTTTTTATGGTCTTTTTTTTTGTCTTTTTTTTTTTTTTTTTTTTTTTTTTTTGTGCACAGAAACATTGCCGGAGATCCAGTAAAGAAACGATAAATTGTTAAACTTCTGACTCTAAACTTATACACGGAGACGTTAAGGACTAGAAACATGGACAGTGTTTGGGGAAACCGTACTTGATGGGCACGGCCGTGTCTCCTCGCATGAGACCCCTGAGAATGGGAAATTAGCAGTCGAAATCTGCTAGTGGGGACTGGATCCCACAAAGCCCACGCGTTGGGAAGGCAGAGTGTCTCTCTCTCGCCTATTCAATCTGCCCAGGCTGGTTGCAGCGAATAAATAGAGTCATTGTGGAGCCCATACACAAACCGACCCAACTCCCTCCCCCACCCCT